>JAJLXO010000229.1:13881-33835 GCA_030571375.1 Botryozyma mucatilis | reverse complement strand
AATAAATATAAAAATATGAATAATAAATAAATAGCGTAAACTGTAAGCAATAAATACTTATACTTCCAAGTATTAACCTTGACTGATTTGTTCAGTTTGATTATCTTGTAATTGGCCTACTTTTAAGACTCATACGTACACTTATTATGTCAAGACAATTATCCAAACACATCAATAATTGCCTTTAAAGTACACCAGGTAGCACCTAAAGTAAACACAAGAAGAGAATCTATCAAAACAGTAATCATTCCACTCAACATATACCTTGGAGCAAATATTTTCCATACCATTAAATGTCGACGGAAATATGCAGCAAACACAAATGAACTGAATGACACTATACTATGATACAATGCAAAAAACGCTAGTGCACGCGCAACTTGGCTCAACAAGTAACTTGAACTCTTAAATGTAAGTTTTGTACCCTTTAAAAAAGGTGGTGGCTTATTCCATAATACAACTAGAGGTACACATAAAGCTGCAATAATATGAGATCCAAATGTATTCATAATAATCGAAAAATGTGTAATAGGAAACATTAAAGTATCTGTACAAATAAATCCAGAATCCCATTGCACACTAGGGATTGTAGCTTGATGTCCAGTAGCAAAAAAATAAGAATGTCCTAATAATCCTAGTAAAATTGGTCCAATAGATAAATTTTGTAAATCTAAAATATCCAAAAGTTCAAACAACGTTAAAAGTTGCCACATATATAATGCTAGTGAAAGATTAGAAATAGGCTTTGAAAATAATGCAACAATTAAATATATTGCAAGTATCAAAAGAAAATAAAGAGATCCATACATATTTGAAAATCCAAATATTTGTGCATTTACAACTTCTTTTCCATTTGATTTACCATTTCTCAATTCGTCTTTTCTTTTACTTGGTGAAACAAAACTAACATCAATATTTACTGGTCCATAAGTCCATCCAAATATTCCAGCTACAATTGAACCACCTAGTAAGGTACGAGAAATAATTAATTTAAAATATTTCAAGTTTGCTAATAATAATTCTTGAGATTTTAAGTCGTCATTTTCCTCTAACAGACTATCATTATTTACAAAAGTGACTTTGTGAGTTTCTTTAAATGTAGTGATAGTATCTAAAATCCAATATGTTGAAATTAAACCTAAACCTAAACGTAAAGCATAAGATATCCATATTCGAGAAATTGCATGATATGAAGCAGTTCGAGCATAAAAGGAAGCAATAATAGATGGAAGAATAAGTAAAACAATTATAAGTCCAAAAAGAATATATAAATGTTCTTGAGAAGTGTTAGGAAAATAAAAATATCCATAAAAGAATGATGCTTGCTCTTCACGACATTGTCGCACAAGCATTGAACCTCTAGTTAAAAGAGCAAAAATTATCGAATGATACATTCCTAATGTGGCACTTGTGTATTTGTGCTTTTCAACTACAGGTTTTTCACTTAGTTCTTTATTTTTCTCATTAAATTTATGACTATTTTCAGAGACTTTATTAATTTTATTGGATTTATTAGATTTGTTGAGTTTGCTTGTAACTTTACTGGTTTTGAGTATTTCAAAAAATGATGCCAAAAATGCACATAATGCAAAAGTTGAAAGTAAATAAGGAACAACCCGATCTTCCCAAATAGTAAAAGAATTTGAAGAAAAAATAATAGCATGTATTAAAACAAAAAAAATGGATAAAAATGACCATACGTTTTGCGGGTATAATGATTTAAATCTGGGGAGTAAATGTGAAACTGTAGTTTGATAAAAAAATCCAATAATAGAAAAAAACACTGTGCTGAGAAAAAATAAATTGTAGTTATTAAAATCAGCTAAAACCTGTAAAGACTCTGCGAATTTGATGTGATCCTTTTTTAATAGATATTGCAATACAGAAACTAATAGGATGCCAGCCGTTGAAAATTTTAATATAGACATGACAATTTCACCTATAAAATGAGTTAAATCTCCATTAATTCCTTGTAATCCAGTAGCGAAAATAAAAAGGACAAGAATGGAAAGTGAAAAAAGAAAAATTCCAGAAATTATCTTAACGAGATCAAATTTAATCCACATTGCCCTACATCCAGATTGAGCGAAATTCTGAAATTCAAAATCTTTTTCAATAACATCCAGCCAAGATTTTGAAGATGATGCTGAAGAAGAAGATAAATAATGTTTCTTCGTTTTTGAGCTAAAGGCATTTTTCCATGCAACTTGTGCTTTATCGAATAAATTATCTGCAATATTAAGAAAATCGTTATTATGCATATTTGTTTGGTTATTTTTGTCATTATTACCAAAATAAGCATTTAAATATTTATGAATTTGTGCTGCAGTTAAATGTTCAGCAATCGCTAAGGATTCATAATTATTGGCTTTAGGTCCCAAGAAAACATCAGGAATTGGCGCCCCAAGATTATTAAAAGGAATAGGTAAACCTAGTAACAAGGAAAGACTAGATACTAGATCAATTTGATAAACAGTTGAATAATTTTGAGACAAAGGAGTCAAGTTAGAAGGGATAGATATAATTGATTCAGAATCTATTTTCGATTTAGAGAGAAAAACTGGATGATTTTGAGTAAGAAATGGTTTTTTAGAATATAAAAATAAAGCTGCTTCAACTTCATCTTGAGAGTCACCACCATGATCGCCTTTTGGATCCATACCATGGTCTCCCATAACGACTAAAAGTGTTTTATCATCTAGATGAGATATAATACTTTTTATGGCATTCTGCATTTGTAAAAGTTTATTTTTCATTGATGCATGATCGGGGCCAAATCTATGACCAGCATGATCGACACCTAAAAAGTGGGCAATTAATACATCCCAATGAGGACCAGATAAAGAATCAGGCGATGAATTTAATACAGGGAAAATATGCTCCAAAACACCGTTATCAACAGTATGTAAATCAATAACATTTAAGGAGTCATAAGGAAAAGTAATTTCTGGAACAAAAAAATCTGCAAGTGGGAAAAGAGACAACCAAGTATCATCACCCATAAAACTTAATGATTTGTTTTGTTTTATAAGTTGATGTATCCAAGTGTCTTCCAATATAGTACTACCTGCAAAATTAGAACCCATATCTATAAAAGTTGGTAAAGACCCGGTTGTTAAACCTTTAAGTCTTTGTAAAGTTGTTGTTGGTGGATCAGCAATAAATTTAAATAGTCTTGCATTTTGAGGATTTTTTTCTGATAAATCATTCATAAATGTGAAAACATTTCTATAATTAGTATTATTATCTGATTGTTTATAAGAATCTGTTGGAACAGTAAAATCAAATCTCAAAGCATCAATGACAATTATTACAGCTTTATCAAATTGCTTAAGATCATTACTCCAACAACTTGATTTTGATTTTGAATTCAAAGTTGTAGATTTCAAATTATCTTGCAAAATAGAATTGGGTAATTCATCACAACTTGATTTATTATCGAGTTCTCTCCTGGAAAGTAGAAACCCCTTTGTGAATAAATAAGCTCCATAGGATTGGATAAAAAGAATCCATAATAGAAATACGAAAACTATGAAACAAGAGACTCCAATTTTTCTTTTCAAAAGTTTTTTCCTTAATTCTAAAGTAGAAATAGGTTTTTTAATTTTAGATTTTGAATTTAATTTGGGATTTAATTTAGAACTATATTTTTCTAAATTTGGCTTCTCTTCGTAACCATTCTTCATAGTTGTATTTGCAATTGTAAAATTCTTCCTTTGTAGCTTAGAAAGGCCATCTGACATTATTATTCTATATTCATGTATGAATATAAATAATTTAGTACTTTATATATTCTTTATAAAATAAAATAAAAAAACTTCACTTTAAAAATTTTTTTATTTGTTCTTTTTTATTTTTATTTTAAAAAAAAAAAAAATTTCGAGTTTATAAAACTTACCCTATGTGTTGGTATACATATTTTTGGTTTTTCTATATATTTTATTACCCCCAGAGAAACAAAAAACTGTAAACTTAATGTGTAATAATATATATGTATATGTAATTATTTTTTTTTTTTGTATATATATTTATATATTATCTGATTTATTTATAAAAATGCTTTTGTAAACGTATATTTTTGTTAAAGTGGCCACAAATTGTGGAATACGTTTTGATTATTTCGGCAATCGGCATCATTTGTTCAAGAAATTATATGTATTACGACTACAAAGTTGTAAAGAAAAACAAGTAAAAAAGTGTAAAAAGTGTAAAAAGAAATAAAATTTAATATTAGTAAATTTTCTAAAAACTTTTGTGTATTTACAACAATTTTTTTAAAAATATTGACTACAATTTTAGGATTGTACACAATTAAGTTGCATAATAATTTTAAGAAAATTTTTTGTGTACCTGGGTTTAATTTTTAACACTACCATGAGATAAATAGTGTTTTATAAATAAAATTCATTTTTGAAAATTTAAATTGCAACAAATGCAGCATTTAATACATTAATGTAATAGGCAACCATACTTTTTATTAAAATTACTCAATTATCCTTTTTGATATTCTTTTTAACATTTGTTCAACAGTATTGATTAATAAAAAAATTAACAACTTCCAATGTAAAACTAATAATTACGAAAATTACTATGTGTTGTTAGGGAAAACAGGACTAAATTGACGTTGCGATACCCGCATATTAGGGTATATAGAATCCAACAATATTTCAATATTTGCTACTTTATTAACCTTTCAAAGAATGTTAAACAAGAGAAATATATTATTGCTGCTGATAGAGTGATACATTTTATTGATATTATAAACGATTTATTAATATTTAAAACTATATGATATTTAATCAAGTGAAAATTAAGAATGAATCTTGCCCTACCTCCCAACCAAATATGAAACATAAACTATTGTAAAAATATCAAGATTCCCTTTCCCGTATGCATAAATATCTACGTACGGACTTATATACATTACATAGTACAAGATTTTCTACTGATGTTAAAATCTATGAATGGATTTGAATTTTTAAGTTAAGCGTAAGATATGAATACAATTCTTGAAGAAACTGATTTAGATCTGTAGTTAATTTTCATTCCCAGTTGAATTTGTTGGCTTTATGTTTAGATAATCCTAAAATAAAAAGTAGTATTGATAAAAAAATAAACAATATAATAAAGTTTCTCTTTAAAATATTTCAAATAAAATATTGATATATGATTATTATTCACTTTAGTTTTTTTTTTTTTTTTTTTATTATTTTTATTTTATTTTATTTATTTTACTTTCAATATGTATTATTAATCCTAAAAGAGTAAGTAGCATTAAACATTATAAAGAAAATGTCATTGTAAAATATTTCAAATAAAATATTTATGTATGATTATTTTTCACTGTAATTTATTTTAAATATGTATGGCTGAATTGTATGTTGATTAAACCTGTGTATTTACTTAAAAGCATTTTTGATACAACTTATCTGTTTGGCATGATGATGTCACAATAATGTCTATGCTAATAGCATGGACTTGTATTAATAGTGAATGTTTTAAAAATACATTTTGGCAACCTTTAAATGTGAAGATATTTTTTGATTAAGTATATAAAAAGATATAAAAAGTAAAATATGAAGAAAATGAAAGTAAAGAGAGGCCAAGAGGTGTATGTATGTATGTATTTATATATGCGGGAAACAATTAATAATAATGAATTCCAACACCATGAACTACGAGTGGTGATGCGCTTTGAAAATTGGGTTAATAAGTTAAGTTAATTAAAATAAAAGACAATATTAAAAGAACCATTAATCAGCTAATTTTTCTACGAATCTTATGATTAAGTTATCTACTTAAGGGATCATATTTTTGTTACATTGTGTTGAATTGTATTATATTATTTACTATGTTTCACAATAACAGTTTACTATACGTTGCTATGCAAACTCATGTTCTGTAAGCCTCATCCACACATTGAATAATACCAAATAAGACCCACTTTGATAAGACAATTTTTGAACCTTGACTATGAATAAATATTAAATAGTAATAAATGTAATATAATTAATTAATAACATTATATTAACATAATAATAATAAATTCATACCAATTCTCAATAGTGGTTTGCTTCTTTATGGTTCCCACTATGCCACACTAAATTTTAATTTCCATATTTGCTATGCCAACTTAGCTTTTCACGCAGATTCTTTCTCTCTTTTTATTGGACAATATTCTCAAAACAAAACTTTTTTATTTTTTAATTTTTTCTATTCGTTAGAACTAAATTATTATGTAATACTTTAACACACCTAACAACATAACTACTTATTTAGTATTTTTTTTCCTAATTAAGTAGTGGAACAATAAAATTTTTACTACTAAAAAAATTTTTTTGTTTTTACTGATATAACAAAAAAAAAAAAAAATAAATAAAAAAATTTTTATTTTTAAGTTGTTTACTTATGAAAAAAAATTTTCACGTTGTCAAGTATAAAAGAAAAGAAAATTTCCTAAGAATTAAAATTTTTTTTTCTCTTTAAAAGTTTTGTTTTTCTTAGATATTTTTTTTTGCTTTTTTGTTTATTTTTTGTTTTTTATATATTAAAAGAATATAAAAAACAAGAAATTATTGGAAAAGAAAAAATTAGGAGTTTTTTTAAAAAAAATTTAAAAGACTAAAATATTTTTAATATTTTTTTTAAGGTCTTTATAATTTTTTAACTGTTTTAATTTTTTTTTTTTTTTTTTTTTTTTTTTTTTTTTTTTTTTTTTTTTTTTTCTGTCTTTTTTTTTTTATTATAAAAGTATAAAAAAATGCCTGCAGATAATACTAAATCAGAAAAAGTTCTTAATGAACTTTTAGAAAAACTTATAATTTCAGATTCTCCTGAATCTAGAGTTGCTTCTGCTGATAATATTGCCACCTATATTAATTCAGACTCTTTAGAACATGAAGTTCCTTTAAGTTTTTTTGATAAATTAAAAACACAAATTAATAATAAAAAAAATGCTAATGAACGTTTAAATGGTTTACAAGCAATTTCTTCAATTGCTTCATCAAATCGTCTTCCAGCTCAAATTGAACCTTTTGTTGTTGAATTACTTCAAAGTATCCTTTTGAAAGCTATTGATAAAGATGCTGAAGTTCGTACTTTAGCTGAACAAGTTGCTGTTGCAGTTACAAGATGTGTAAATCCAAATTCAATTAAATTTATTCTTCCATTTGTTCTTGAACATATTACTGCTTCTGCTAAATGGCAAATTAAATCCCTTTCTCTTAAACTTGTTATGGTTCTTGTTGATATTGCTCCTGGTCAAGTTGCTCTTCGTATGCCTGAACTTATCCCTATTTTGTCTGAAGCTATGTGGGATACTAAACCTGAAGTTAAAAAAGTTGCAACTACTACTATGGAAAAGGCTTGTGAAACTATTCAAAATAAGGATATTGAACGTTTCATTCCAAAACTTATTAATTGTATTTCTCATCCAACTGAAGTTCCAGAAACTGTTCATTTACTTGGTGCAACAACTTTCGTACAAGAAGTTACTTCTGCAACTCTCTCCATCATGGTACCTTTACTTTCTCGTGGTTTAGCTGAACGTGAAACTTCTATTAAACGTAAAGCTGCTGTTATCATTGATAACATGTGTAAACTTGTAGAAGATCCACAAGTTGTTGCTCCTTTCTTGCCAAAACTTATGCCTGATCTTGAAAAGAATCTTAACAATATTGCTGATCCTGAAGCTCGTGGTGTTACAGAACGTGCTCTTACTACTTTAGTTAGAGTTGGTAATGTTATCGATGGTAAAATCCCTGAAGTTTCTACTGCTGGTGATGTTAGTGTTACTAAAGCTACTCTTGAGGAATTACTTAAATCTAGCAAATTTGATAAAAAATACTCTGTTCTTATTGATTATGCTGCTGCCATTGCTGGTAATTTGGTTGATGAAAGATCAAATGAATCCCTTGATTGGCTTAACAACATTGCTCCTATTCTTACAGCTGTCTTACATGAAGATGTTGCTAAGAAAATTGTTGATGAATTTAGAACTAAATCAATTGCTAAAATTCCTGAATCTTCTATGCATATTGAAGCTGAAGAAGAAGGTGAAGATCTTTGCAACTGTGAATTCTCTCTCGCTTATGGTGCCAAGATTCTTCTTAACCGTACAACTCTTCGTCTCAAACGTGGTCACAGATATGGTCTTTGTGGTCCAAATGGTTCTGGTAAATCTACTCTTATGAGAGCCATTGCTAATGGTCAAGTTGAAGGTTTCCCATCCCCTGAAGAATGTAAGACAGTTTATGTTGAACACGATATTGACGGTACTCATGCTGAAACTTCTGTTGTTGACTTTGTTGCCACTGATCCTGAAGTTGTTATCAAGGATAAGGATGAAGCTGTTAAGGCTTTATTGGATGTTGGTTTCTCTGACGAAATGATTAAAATGCCAATTTCTTCTCTTTCTGGTGGTTGGAAGATGAAACTTGCTCTTGCTCGTGCCGTACTTAAGAAGGCTGATATTTTGTTACTTGATGAGCCTACCAATCATTTGGATACCGTTAATGTTGCTTGGTTAGTTAACTATATTAATACTTGTGGTGTTACTTCAATTATTGTTTCCCACGATACTGGTTTCCTTGATCAAACTGTTCAATACATTATACACTATGAACGTTTTAAACTTAGAAAATATAAGGGTAATCTTTCAGAATTCGTAAAGAAGGTACCAACTGCCAAATCTTACTATGAGCTTGGTGCTTCTGAAGTTGAATTCAAGTTCCCAGAGCCAGGTTATCTTGAAGGTGTTAAGACAAAACAAAAAGCTATTGTTAAAGTAAACAACATGACTTTCCAATATCCTGGTACTGACAAACCACAAATTCGTGATATTAACTTTCAAGTTTCTCTTTCTTCTCGTATTGCAGTTATTGGACCAAATGGTGCTGGTAAATCTACATTAATTAATGTCCTTACAGGAGAACTTTTACCAACTGAAGGTGAAATTTATGTTCATGAAAATTGCCGTATTGCCTACATTAAGCAACATGCCTTTGCTCATATTGATAATCATTTGGACAAAACTCCTTCTGAATACATTCAATGGCGTTTCCAAACTGGTGAAGATCGTGAAACTATGGATCGTGCTAATCGTCAAATTACAGAATCTGATGAAGCTGCCATGAATCATATCTATAAGATTGATGGTACACCACGTCGTGTTGTAGGTATTCACTCTAGAAGAAAATTCAAGAACTCTTATGAATACGAATGTTCATTTAAACTTGGTGAAAACATTGGAATGAAATCAGAACGATGGATTCCTATGATGAGTGCTGATAATGCTTGGATACCTAGATCTGAATTGATTGAAACACATTCTAAACTTGTTGCTGAAGTTGATATGAAAGAAGCTCTTGCTTCTGGTCAATTCCGTGCTTTAACCCGTAAGGAAATTGAAGCTCACTGTGAACTTCTTGGACTTGATGCTGAACTTGTTTCTCACTCCCGTATTAGAGGTCTTTCTGGAGGTCAAAAAGTTAAACTTGTACTTGCCGCATGTACATGGTTAAGACCTCATTTGATTGTACTTGATGAACCTACAAATTATCTTGATCGTGACTCCCTTGGAGCACTTTCCAAAGCTATTAAAGCATTCGAAGGTGGTGTTGTTATTATTACTCACTCTGCTGAATTCACTAAGGATTTAACTGAAGAAGTCTGGGCTGTTAAAGATGGTGTTATGACTCCATCAGGTCACAATTGGGTTTCTGGACAAGGTGCTGGACCTCGTTTAGATAAGAAGGAAAATGCTGAAGAAGATAAATTTGATGCTATGGGTAATAAGATTGAAACCAAGAAGAAAGCTAAGAAATTAACTTCTGCTGAACTCCGTAAGAAGAAGAAAGAACGTATGAAGAGAAAGAAAGAACTCGGAGACGCTTATGTTTCTTCTGATGAAGAATTTTAAAAGTAGACGAAAAATAAAAAAAAAAAAAAATAATAAAAAATAAATAAAAAAAAAACTTGGTTATAAACAATTAATATTATTATTAGTTACATTTTCTTTGGCTTTCTGTTTGTTAAATTTAAATAAAAGAAATTACATTTTTTTCTTTATAATTTTTTTGGTTTTTTTTTTTTTTTTTCTTTCTGGTTTGCGCGTAGATGATAGATTAATTTTATTTTTTAATGTTAAAGTATAATAAATAGTAAAAGTTGTTTTATAGTTAATACTATTTATGTTATATATGTTTGTAAAAGATCATAATTAATGTAGTTACTTGTATAATATTAAGATATAATAAATATAAATGTATTAAAATACGTAATTTCATGTGTAATAAAAGAAATATTTAAAATTAATACATTATTTAATTTAATTTAATTTAATTTAATTAAAGTTAATTAAAAAAGTGAATAAATAGAGAATGAAAATGTTTTTTTTTTTTTTTTTTTTTTTTTTTTTTTTTTTTTTTTTTTTTTTTTTTTTTTTTTTGAATTATTTACTCAATTTATTCAGTACGCTGAATGATATGAAAGCCGGAACCGGATTCAACTATGTCAGATAATTGACCAGGTTTTAAAGCAAAAGCAGCATTTTCAAATTCTTTTTGCATTTCACCACGACCAAAATAACCTAAATCTCCACCTTTATGAGCTGAAGAACAGTCAGATTCGGTTGAAGCTAATTTGGCAAGAGTAGTTTCTCCAGAAAGAATTTTTTCTCTATGTGATTTTAAAATTGATTGTGCTTCATCTTTTGATCTTGTAATATTTTGTTCTTTCCAACTTGAAGGTCTACGGGATTGTGAATGTTTAATTAGTAAATGAGATGCTCTAATTTTTTCTGAACCATTTTGATTATTTTTTTTAATATTATTATTTAAAGAATTTTTTGTTGCCATAGTATTAGATGTACCTGATGATGGTACTTGTGAAGCAATTTGTGGATAATTTTGTGAAAACACATTTGCCATATAATTTTTTAATTTATTTGAATCAGTACCTTCTGGTGGTTCCCATGAAGAAATTCCTGTTATAGGTTCCAAATAATATGGTAAATTTCTAGACCTTGATTGTCTTACTTCCCAACCAGGGGGTAGTCCATTTTCTTGTGACTGTTTTGTTAGTGAGGGGGAAAAGAAAGAAAAAAAAAAAAAAAGAAAAAAAAAAGAAAAGAATATTAAATATTATTAGTAAATAAAATAAATTTAAAACTAATATTAAACAATGTAATAAAGTAAATAATCCTTTTACATTATTGTGAAGTACATACCATTTTTAAAATATTCGCAGTTAGTTAATAGTGATGAGAATTCTTATTTTACATACTAATAAATTGTAAATTATTGTGTATATTATGTAATATTATGTTTTATCTGATTTAATGATGGTAACTCTGGTTACTAATCGTTTTTTTTTGCAAATTAATTATATTGGGATTCTAAAAATGAATATTCTACGAATAGATACCTATGAATAGTAAATGTAAAAGTTAACTATTAAGCGTGTAAGCATAACTGATATGAAATAAATGCAATCAATATTAATAAATATATTTATAATATTAATAAATATATTTATAATAATAATAAAATATATTTATAATAGTAATAAAATAAATGATAAAAAGTATACAATAACAATACTATAAAACTCAATATTATAGAAAGAAAGTACAGAAAAACTCTAGTTGCATAACAACGAAACATAGAATTACGTACAATTAATTTATTTACATATTGAATATACATACATATTGAATATACATACATATATGAATATATATATACATATATACATATATATGTATATATGTATATATGTATTGTATATATGTATATATGTTTTGTATATATGTATGTATTTTTTGTATATATGTATGTATGTTTTGTATTTTGTGTAAAATAGCGGTAATATTGATAGTAAATTTATGTAGTTTTATTGAAATTTTTTTGCATTAATTTGAATTTGAATGATTATGTGATTGCTTAAGACTTTTACAATATTAGCATTTGTTTTTAGTATTAATAAATTACGTTAAAGTTTATGTTTAATGTATATTGAGTTATTATAGTTATATAGTTATATAGTTATATAGTTATATAGTTATATAGTTATATAGTTATATAGTTATTATAGTTATATAGTTATATAGTTATATACAAGTTATTATAGTTATTATAGTAATCATAGTTATATAGTTATATAGTTATTATAGTTATACACATAGTAAAACAATCATTGATACTGCTTTACACTGCCAACATAAACCACAATACAGCAAATTCTATCCAAAAATCAATAAATAACAATAATTGTATGTAGTTAGATTCAACAATTTGCGAATTTGCGAATTTGCATAATTATAATTTACAGTTGCATATTCTCAAATGCGGCATAACTACATATTCAGACTAAATTAAGACTTATCACATAACAACCTTTGTAGTTATAGTAATTTATTCCAATATAGGACGCAATTATTTAATTTAAATCTTAATTTAATACGTTTACGTTCGCAATTTGAGTTAATATTTTATATTTTCTCCCAGTGTTTATTCATTCATTTTTACTTTTTTCATACTTTTATAAATTTATATTATTATTTTCGTTTGATAAATTAAAGTATTTAGTTTATTTAGTATACTAATATTACAGATTATTTAGTTTATAAAGTAATATTATTTATTATTTCGAACCATGAACAATTTCAGCGCAAGAGTTCCTCTACTGCAACCTCTACCAAAATCTATACAAAAATTAAATGAATCTGCTCAGCTTACAGAACCAACCGGTCAAACCGATCAAACATTTTTGGATACACAATATTTAGAAACTTCAACTTCAAAAGCTTCAACTCAAAACGGTATATATAATTCTACTTCACATGGTTTACAAAAAGAAAGAAATAATATAAATAATCCAAACTATGGTAGTATACCACACTCATTATCAGGTAATAAACCCACTACTGATCAAAATGAAAATGACAATACACAGGAAAGTATTTTTTCTTTTAATTCTCAACCTCCATCAGCAAATGGTGACCCATTCCCATCATCTCTAAAACCACCTTCAATAGTACTTCCTGAATCAAAAAGAGAATATTGGAGCTACTATATTCCCGCTATGATATGGATGCCACAATATTCTTTTAAAAATTTATTAGGTGACATCATTTCTGGTGTGTCAGTTGCTTCTTTTCAAATACCACTTTCTCTATCATATGCTTCTCTTGCGAAAGTTAGTCCAACAAATGGTTTATTTGCCTTTGCAATATGTCCTTTAGTCTATTCCATTTTCGGATCTGTACCCCAAATGGTGATTGGTCCAGAAGCTGCTTTAAGTCTTATGGTTGGTTCAGTAATGAAACCTTATTTACATCATGAAGAAAATAATATTCCTAGTTGGATATCTCCTTCAATAGTTGTCGGAATCATATCTGGCACAACTGGAATAATTTTATTAGCTGCTGGGTTTTTCCGTCTAGGTTATCTTGATTCTGTATTTTCACGTGCCTTCCTTTCTGGATTTATTGCCGCTGTTGGTGGTGCTATATTTGTAGACCAACTTATTCCTGAGCTAGGCCTTACTAAAGTAGCTGCTCAATATCAAGTATCTCATTCTTCAACTGCTCAAAAATTGTTTTTTGTTTTAACTCATTTAGATAAAATACACTATTTAACATTTATAATTTCATTCACATGCTTTGTTTTTTTGTTCACTGTCCGTTTATTAAAAAGAAAATTACAATCAAAATATAATTTTTTAGTGTTTATACCTGAAATTTTAATCACCGTTGCCTTTTATACTATTTTATGTGCATATCTTCGTTGGGATAAAATGGGTGTAACTATTCTCGGGGCAATGTCTGTTGGTAAGCCAGATTTAGAATTCCCTATAACTCCAGCTAAATATTCAACCCTAAGACAAAATTTTATGCCTTCTATTCTTATTACTGTTTTAGGATTTTGCGAATCCACAGTTGCTGCCAAATCCTTAGGTTCAAAATTTGAAATTTCAATATCAACAAATCGTGAATTAGTTGCTTTAGGTGTATCAAATTTTGTCGGCTCCCTTTTTTGTGCCTTGCCTAGTTTTGGTGGCTATGGTAGAAGTAAAATCAATTCTCTTACTGGCGCTAAAACACAAATGTCTTCGATTGTTTTAGCACTATTGGCAATTTTTTCAATAATATTTTTATTACCACATTTTAAATATATTCCTCAATGTGTGCTTTCCACAGTCATTTCTATAGTTGGACTTTCATTAATGGAAGAAGCTCCTCAGGAGGCGATGTTTTTTTATAAAATTGGTGGATATTCAGACGTATTTCTTCTTTCGGTTATATTTTTTGTTACAATTTTTTGGTCTCTTGAAATTGGTATTTCAATTGGTGTAGCTTATTCTCTTCTACGTGTTTTAAAGCATTCAACCCAACCTCGTATCCAAATTCTTGGTCGTGTTCCTAATACGAATTATTTCCGTAATGCTGATGAAATATTTACAATGCATCTTCCTATTGAAGAAATTCCAGGGTGCCTTATAGTGAAAATTCCAGAACCATTAACGTTTGCTAATACTGGAGATTTGAAAAATAGACTAAATAGATTAGAATTATATGGATCAATGCGTGTACATCCCTCGCATCCACGTACACGGCACGAATCAAGTATGCAAAATGTGATTTTCGATTTAAAAGGAATGACTGACTGTGATGCAACTGCAATACAAATTTTATATGAAATCATAGCATCATACAAAAAGCGTCATGTACGTGTATTTTTTTCAAGGTTTCCACCTAACCCAGTAATAAAACGGATGTGGGAACTTTCTGGTATATTTTCATTAGTGAAGAATGACGATACTCCAACCTTATATTCTTCAATTGAAGACGCTTTATCAGCAATTGATGCTCCCGCTAGAGGTATACCTTTGGTAACACCCTCTACGCTTAAGAGAAATGGAATTTCTGTTTCTTCGATGGCTACATATACAAGAAATAATTATAGTGTCAATAGTTTGAGCTGATTTTAAGACAATTCGGTCAAGGTTTGTTATTTGTTTATTTGTTATTTATTTGTTATTTATTTGTTATTTATTTGTTATTTATTTGTTATTTATTAAAAATTGTTTATTTCTTATTTATTAAAAATTGTTTATTTCTTATTCATGAATGCTTTACATCCTATTATTTATTTATTATTTATTATTTATTATTTATTAATGTATTTATATGTTGATACTATTTATTTTTCCTGTTATGTTTGTTTTATCAATTTCATATTATTATTCATCACATTTGTATATAGTAACTATTGTATCAACTTAAACTTTCCTTAATTATTTTTGATATTTCAATTGGATCACTTGTTAATTTCGTTAAGTTACGATAACCATCTTTTGTTACCAAAACATCATCTTCAATTCTTATACCACCGACACTCCAATATTTTAAAAGTGCATCCTTATTAATAAACTTAAATTGATTAGGATTTTTTATAATTGGTTTAATCATATGTTCATTGAAATAAATACCTGGTTCAACTGTGACAACCATTCCCTCTTTCAAAGCTCTCATTATACGAAGATATATGAACATTGGATTTTTTGTTTTAGGGCACGTTTCATTATGTACACGATGTGTCTTACCACCTACATCGTGTGTATCTAATCCTAAACAATGGCCTAAGCCGTGGGGGAAAAAAGCCACTGAAACACCAGATTTGAAAATATCTTTAACAATATTATTAAGCTCTCCATCTACACTATGAAATATACCTAATTCAATAAAACCTTTAATTAAGATTTGATGTGCCATGGCATGCAATTCAACCCATTCAACTCCTGGTTTAATTAGCTTCATAGTATCAGTTTGCATTTTTTTAACCAGGTTATAAATAGCTAATGCTTCAGGAGTCCATTCCCCGCTTATAGGCCATGTACGAGTAACATCAGACGCATAATTTTTCCATTCAGCTCCAGCATCGATTAATACCAATTGTTTCTTAGTCGCCTTGCGAAGATCCCGAATAAAATTAAAAATTTCTTTTTTACTAACTTTACGTTCTTTAGTAGCAACATCACTGTCACTAAAATCACTTGAATCATTACCAGTCTCCTCTTCCTCTAACAAAGGCTGGTCATTTTTTACATAGTGTAGGATAGAACATGATCTTCCTGAACAACAAATTGGGTCATAGGACTGGTTTTTGGAGCCTTGTCTCATACAATTGTAAACAAATTCTGCATGAATATCAGCTTCTGATTTTTCAATATTTCGTTTTTGCATTACAGCCAAATGAGATTTTGCACTAATTTCGTTTGCCTTTTCCATCAAATTTATTTCATATTCATCTTTGATCACTCTGCTTTCATCAAAACCACCTTTTACACAATAATGATAATGATTGGCATAATCTTCTCTGTCATAATAAGGCCAATAACTCGCCTCAACATTATCATCTGGTACGTACATAATACCCTCAGGAGGGAACTTTAAGTTTTTTAAAAAATCAGTTGTATAGAAACATTGATCAATATCATAAATTTTTAAAGCCTCTTTTGGTTTTAACGGCATTCCACTCCAAAGAATATCTTCTTTGTTAACAGGCGGCAAATAAAGAGTCAATTCATCTTTTACAATATCATACGAAACATAACAGTCTGGTAGATTACATCCAGTAATATAATAAAAATTTCTATGTTGTCTAAATGGTTCCTCCTGATCCGAATTTGGATATAGTTTAGATACTGTTGACTTAGCATAGATTATTCCATTTTTAGGATGTGGAACATCTGGACCTTTGAAATCGACATCGGTAGTTTGCTTTGAATTTATTAAATATATATTAGCTGCTACTTTTCTAGCGTGTACTTTCGCCGGATATTTCTCTTCTAATTTTTCCATTCTGTCTATTAATAGAATAATAATAAAAAATAAACAAATATGCGATACAAATATAATTTCAATGCCTTGATTTATTTTGCATGCAATTATCGATTTGAGAATCCTAAAGGAAATAAATGTATACAATGTACACATTTATAACAGACAAAAATAAAAACAACTACGTGTTGCTAAGACAATTGTATAAATTTACCATAGTAACCAAATATATATGGATTCATACACGATGCTCAAAATTCTTCCTTAGAAACAGTTGCTAGGCAGTTCACTTATTATAGTAGAATCCTATAACATAGTAAAATGTAAAACCTCAATTCAATATTATGTACAAAGTAATTGCAACTTTTAAATCTCTATTTGTTCAATATCTAATTAATTAAATATATTAAGTGCAAATCAATAATAACAATTATCTACCCAGACATCTCTACATCCTCATTTTCATTTCCATTTTCATTATTTTCGGTTTGGCTTTGTTCTGGCTCATTTGCTTTAGCCTCCTTTTGTTGTTTTTCAATTTCGGCTTGCTTTGCTCTTTCAGCCTCAAGTGCAGCTTGTTTTTCTTCTTCAATCTTGGATTGATATCTTCCACGGATTATACCACCAATAGCATTAAGCTCCTCATATTTTGCAATATATTGGGCCTTTGATGCATCTTCACCTTCGTCGTAAAGCCACTCTTCAGCACTGTCAAGCATTTTACGTAATTTTGTTTTTTCAGCATCTGATGCGAAATCTGCATATTTATCGTCAAGTTTTCCACGCATGTCATAAATATATTCTTCAAGTGCATTCTTACGTTCCTCAGTATCTTGAATATGTTTGTCTTCTAAGACCATCTGGCTCTCCTTTTCAATTAATTCATTTTTAATTGAACTATCTAATGAAGTAGATCCATGAATAATTGTAAGAATATCTTTTTTAACAAGTTTTTTAACTTTTCTAGTCTTTGGTGCTTCTTTGCTGCTTTTTTCAGCTTCACCTTCAGGTGCTTTACCTTCTCCTCCTTCTGATGTTGCTGCTGGTGCTTCTTCTTCAATTGGTTCTTCAACAATTTGTTCAACAACTGTGTATGCACTTTCAGCATTATATAAGCCAGAAGGATCAACGCGAAGACGAAGTTTGATAGCTGAAGGTTCACCATTTTCTTCAGGTTTTACACCTTTAATTGTCCATTGACCAATCCATTGAGATGAACCTCCAGGAAGAACCTTAGGATTACTATATTCGGCAACAACATGAAAATCTTCTTTCTTATAAAGGGTAATAATTTTAGTGCTTGGAACAGGATTTCCTGAAGGGAAAACTTCAAGTTCATGAGCGTCTTCATCTGCAGAAGGATCCCATGAATATTTAACGGAATATTGTGTGATATCTTCATATTTAAATGGGCGTACTCTCATAGTAGGAGAATGAGTAGCAGCAACAAAAGCACAACCACGTGCAATTGCTTCGTCTTGATTAAGTGTAGCAGATAATTGTTTACCGAAATACTCTTGAAGAGTATCCTTAATAACTGGGATACGACTCGTACCACCTAAAATTTCTATGTAATCAAGTTGTTCCTTCTGAAGATTTGCTTGTTTTAAAGCTTCATCAAGTGGAACAGATAAACGATCTGTGTGAGGTTTAATTAATTCTTCAAGTTCTTCACGTTTAAGAGAAGAGGATACATCCTTATCATCCATTATTGATTCAATATTAAGAGGAGCATATAGATTAGCAGAAAGAACTTTTTTTATTTTTTCAACACCAGTTAATAAACGTGAATAGGCTTTTGGATTTGTATGGACATCAATTTTATATTTTTCTTTAAATTCTGCAGCGAAATGTTCAGCAAGCGCATAATCAACTTCCCGTCCACCAAAATTTCTATCGGAGGCACATCCTAATACTTTCATTTCACCTTTTTTAAAAGCAGCTATAGTTACAGTATAAGTTGAGTGTCCTATATCTACAAAAGCTACAATTCTTGGCTTATCTTCAGGAAGATCAGTTTTGAATACACCGTAAGACAAAGCAGCAGCCGAAGTATCAGTTATTAAACGAACAGGGTTGAGATTTGCAATATGAGCAGCATCAATTAAAGCACGTCGTTGAGCATCAGTATACCATGCAGGTACTGAAATACTTACATCTTTTACAGCGGAACCAATTTCTTGAGCAGCAGTAGCTTTGATTTTAGATAAAAACGCACCAACAAGTTGAGTTGCCGTAAAAACTTCTTTTTTTCCTTGATATTGAACTCTAACACCCACATCTCCTTTAACATCAACTAATTCAGCATTAATAAACCTCTTCTCATTTTGAACTTCTTTATCAGAAAATTTACGTCCTAATATTCTTTTTAAAGATGAAATTGTATTACGAATATTCGAAATTTCTTGTGTTTTAGCGGCTTCTCCTAATGCTCGTGATCTTGGTCCAAAAGCAACTAGCGAACTGGTAATTAGTTAGTATATTACGTAATGTAGATATATTATATGTAATTAAACTTACGGAGTAGAACGGTTGGAAACCTCATTAACAAGAACATCAATACCACGGTTTCTGGCAACCTAAACGTTAGCACTTGAACATCTCTAGATTTAGCAAATTAGAGTAATTAGTTAAGATAGTGTGTGATATTATTTTATTGTGATATTCATATTATTATATTGTATATATTTATATAAAAATCAAAACAGCAGAATCAGCTGCTTAAATAGACAAATATCCAGTCAAAAGCAAATCAAGCATGTAATCAGAGTAAACAACCCAAAACGGAAATGTAAACAAACAACATCCCAAAAAGGGAAAAAGAAAAAGTAAACAACCAATGAAATTAAGTATTACATAATAATGCAATGTTGTGATATGAAAATGACCAGAAATTTTAATACCGCCACTAATAAATAAATGCTAAATAAATAATAATAATAATAATAATAATAAATATAATAATATAATAATACAATATAATAATAATAATAATAATAATAATAATAATAATAATAATAATAATAATAATAATAATAATAATAATAATAATAATAATAATAATAATAATAATAATAATAATAATAATAATAATAATAATAATAATAATAA
>JAJLXO010000228.1:0-53072 GCA_030571375.1 Botryozyma mucatilis | reverse complement strand
AGTAAATAATTCAAGTATTAAATAGTAATAACTTAATGAGTAAATAATTCAAGTATTAAATAGTAATAACTTAATGAGTAAATAATTCAAGTATTAAATAGTAATAACTTAATGAGTAAATAATTCAAGTATTAAATAGTAATAACTTAATGAGTAAATAATTCAAGTATTAAATAGTAATAACTTAATGAGTAAATAAATAGTAACATCCTACGGAAGAGGCGGCGAATCATCATCAAGGGAATCATTAGAAATAGTATATGACGGCTCTCGTATCGTCATAGGTGCCGTTTCAATCAATACCTTAACCAGATCCTCCCCAATCTCCCTGATACAATCCATCGCCCATAAACAATCAAGATGTTCGTAGTGTTGTATCGTTTTGACTTGCGCCAACTTCACCTTTGGCTCCCGTCGTTTTAAATGATTTATTAATGCCTCTCCATTAACTAATGTATCATTTCCACCAATATATAAAGCAATAGGAGGAAATTTTTCATCAAACCAAGATTCATAATCTGCAGACGTACTTATATGATTGATGTTGTTGTCATCCTCATCCTCATCCTCATCTTCTATGTATTCCCCATTCAGTATATCAGACGGATGTATATCAAAAATGCATCTTCTACTTGCAAAAGAACCCCTTCCAAGCCACCATCTCATAGATTCTGCTGATATATAAACTGGCGAAAAATAAAACATTCTTGCTCTTAAACCTCTGTCCCAGTTATTATCATTCCAATTAAATAAAAATGAAAACACTTTATATGCTAACCAACCATATAAATTCTTTGGAATTATATTTGACATTCCCATCATTATTGGTATAAAATCTCCAGCACCAAACACTATACGAAATAAAACTGGTCCTAAATGTTTAACATATTTAAAGAAAAATGATTTCTCTACTAATTCACCTGAGAATACTGCTGGAGAAAGTGCACAAAAGCAAGATATTTTTTCTCCTAAATCAGGACGCATCATACGAGAAAGAGCAAGAAACGAAAGAACTGTACCTTGTGAATGGGCAATTAATCCTAATTTTTTACTTTTTAATTTATTATTTTCTAAAACAAATCCAATCATTGCTGGTAAATCATATGCTGCCATATGTCTAACATCCCATCTCCACATTCTAGGGTCATGTTTTGAATATTCTATATGTTTTGGTTTAAATCCGCATCTATTATTCCCTAACCATACATCAAATCCACATTTGCACAGATAAAATGCTAATGAATGCTCGTCATTTGTACAATATGTACCTGCTGATTGTAAAAGTCCATGTAGTAGCAATACAGGATAACCGTGGTTATTATTATTTTTATTATTATTATTATTTTTATTATTATTATTATTATTATTATTATTATTATTATTATTATTATTTTTATCCGCTGGATTTATAATATGCATCATTTCTAAAACAAAGCCATCATCACAAACCACCGTATGATATTCACAATTTAAATTTTGTAATTTAGCATAATAATTAATATCTCTAGTTATAAAATAATCTTTTTTTGTCCTCCTTTTAGCTGCTCTTATTTCCGCGTTTTCAAATCTTCTCCTATTTAATTTTTCATATTTGTTATTACTCTTGTTGAAAAATAAGTAAAAATACAATCCTGTAATCGAACTCCCTATAGAAGTGAAGATTGCTGAAAAAAATACCATACTAAGATAAAAAGTACTAAACAGTCCTGAAGTTAATGTATACAGGAAACCAGGCAAAATTCTTGAACGCGCATGTCTCCATTTAGGCGGGTTTATGTATTTTCTGTTCAGCGCCCGTATTGCATGTTCCACGTTTGCATTGTTTGCATTGTTTGCATTCAGGTTTGTATTTTCTGCATTTGTATTAGCATTTTCTGCATT
This sequence comes from Botryozyma mucatilis, assembly GCA_030571375.1. Lineage (NCBI taxonomy): Eukaryota > Fungi > Ascomycota > Trigonopsidomycetes > Trigonopsidales > Trigonopsidaceae > Botryozyma > Botryozyma mucatilis. Next base: position 51,191 of record JAJLXO010000228.1, on the reverse strand, counting down.
TGTATTAGCATTTTCTGCATTTGTATTAGCATTTTCTGCATTTGTATTAGCATTTTCTGCATCTATATTAGCATTTTTTGAATCTATATTAGAATTTTCTGCATTTATATTAGCATTTTTTGCATCTATATTACTGCTTTTACTATTTATATTAGCATTCTCTGTATCTATATTGTCATTTCCTCCAGTTATATTCCCATTCGGTCCACTTAAACTTGTAACTGCTTCACTTAGACTACTTCTTTTGGTATCTAAATCAAACTGTTTCCCCTCTCCCTTTACTTCCAAATCAGAATAATTTTTTAGTCCATTTTTAGAACCATTTTTAGACTCATAATTGGTGAAGATCTCTTTTGCTGGTTTAGACATAGACTAAATTGTTAATTCATGTATCTGAAAAACACGTAAAACACTTAAAAAAAATATTAAAAATATAGAAAAAAACACAAGCAACATACAATCCAAATAAAAATACACGTAAAGTCGATAGAAAACCAAAAAAAAAAACACACAAAATCCGACTTTTTTTCAATTAAATACTTTATTTTAATTTTTTTTTTTTTTTTTTTTTTTCAAAGGTTCACTTTATAATGTTTATTTTAAAACGGCTTAAAACGCGTTTGCTTATGTAATGTTTGTTTTTGTTGGTGCCTTGCAAATGGTTACTTAATTAGGAATTGCTTCATTGGGAAGTTCCCTGTTAGGGAACTTCCTTATTAGGAAATGTCATTCTTGCTTTTGGAATATTGATATTATATTTTTACTAGTAGTACAAACAATAAATAAATAAATAAATTAAAAAATAAAAAATGTTAGACAATATTTACTAAATACAAATAAACTAAAAAGCAGATACACGCTTAATGCGGATATTTGCTCTATGCGCTACACATGTACGATGAAGTTGATCACGTTTGGCGAGAACATTAGAACTGCCTTTTGCAACTGAGAATAATTCATCCCCAAATCTTACGGCAAAAGAACGAGAAGAACGCTTATCGGCAGCCTCCTTTATCCATACAAAAGCCCTACGTACACGCTGGTTTCCAGAGAGTGGTTTTGGAACCATTTGATTTTTCATTGCTGATAATTTTACAGATTTTAAATCCATTAAAGGACCAGCAGCTTCAAAAGCTTGTTCTAAAATCTCTAAAGGATTTTCTCTTGTTTTTAAATATATGTAATATAATGTTCTTGCAAGAGTTTTGCGTGCTTTGGCTTTTTTTCCATCTTTCATGAGTAAGTTAGCAATTTTTTCCAAAAGTTGGTTTTTTAATTCTGGAATTGGTTTTCCTTTATATGCTTTTGCTAAACTACGATGTCTAGATGTTATTCCAAATCCTTTTTCTGCTTGATTTAATCTGATAAGTAGTTTAGAATTAATGGCTGGATCAATAGGTGCTTTGGCATCTTCCGAGTACCAGTTTAAACCTCCCATTTCACGAATTCCTCTTAGTTTTTGTCCGATAACAAATAATTCTTCAGCGGTAGCTTTTTCGGGTGATAAAATTTTTGAAATATCTGCAAGCGTAATTGATCTTGTGATGTGATTAGACATTTCTTTTGGTTGTGATGAGTTTAGATTTGTACCTAAATTTATATCTAATTTGAGTTTTTTTTTAATCTCATCCCTTTCAATTTCTTCTTTTAATACCTCTGGAGCATCTTTTAAAGCATCTTTTTCTCTTTTTAAAATTTCTTGAATAGGAACACCTTGTTCCATCTCTGGGGAAGGTACTGGCTTTAATTCATTTTGGTCTAAAATGTCTCTAATTTGTTCAGATTCACTGTTGATATCACCGATTACGTCATTATCTTTGAAAAGATTACGAGAATAGCTAATTTGTCTGTAATTTACAGCTCTGGTCTTGAGAAGAGTGTTTACTCTTATATTTGACTGATTTGACAGAACTGAACTGTTCAATGTGAGTTTACAAGAGAATTTTCTAGTAAGTGATAGCATCTAACAGTTAGAAAATAGAAAATAAATACAACAGCAACAGCAACATACCTTGAATATTGATTATTTTAAATATAAATTTAAGTTTTTTTTAAAAATAATAGTAAATAGAACCAAAATATTTTCTTTTAATTCTGATCTTTAAAATGGAATTACTCATTAACCTGTTAAATTTGTTTGTTGCTATGCGTTGTTACTATGGTTATATTATTTTACGACTTTGAAAAGCTAACAGTTGGAAAAGAAAAGGATATTTGCCATGATTTTTTTTTGATTTTTTTAATATAGGAAGTTATTTGTAGTTTGTCTATTATTTTAGACGTTGATTTGAATTTTATTTTTTTTTTGTGTCTCTTTTAGTGTTTTTTTGTGTTTTTTTGAGTAATTTTTTACTTCAATATGATTTTAAACATTTTTAGTTTGTGCTTGTCATTATATAAATATAGAATATGAATATTAAAATGAGTTTAAAATAGAAAAAAATAATAAAATTTATCTTAAAATATAGAAATATCATATTAATATTAGTTTTATACTAATTAATATCATTACTATGACTTCTTGTTAGCTATATGTTTGATTATTCGTACCGACCAGGTATGTAAATTATTACAACGTATTTACGTAGAGTCATGGTTGTATTTTATATTGCTGTTTATATATTTACGTACATAGAAAAAGACCAAAAAGTAGAAAAAACAATAGAAAAAAATTCAATATATGAACTTGTCAATATAATCAATACAAAATACAATTTAGTAAATTATAAATGTAATAATAAAGAGAAAAAAGATATAATTGCAAAAAAAAAACAAAAAAAAAAACAGATTTACATGAACTTTGGTTTTATTTTGGGTAGGTGTAGGGTTATATATAGAAAACTAAACTGGAGAAATAGACACTTTCTAAAAATGTATTTGAAAGGATTATAGTTTAGTATTGGAAAATTAAAATGTTTAGTACTAAAAAACAGTAAACACGTCATAGTCCAATTAGGATATGGCAAACACTATTCGTAAATTCGCAATGGAAGCTACAGTAATAACTAGCGAAAACGCAACTCATTATTTAATTGATATGGGAAATAATAAATTAACAGTAACATATATTGAATACAATAGTACACAATACTATGCACATTTAGATACAATTTTATACAATACTTAATAGTGTTTTTAATACATATTATTGAATATTATTACATTTGTTAACCAGCTACTCTCGTCCAATTTAATAAATAATAAAAACCTCTTTAAGGAAAATACAAAGAAGACTCATATGTCCAAAGAAAAGAAGTAAACGCTTACTTAAAAAATAAACAAAATAAAATAAAAATAAAATACCCTCGACCCATAAATTGTGATGCAACAGTTACTATAGCAAGTTGCAAATAAAAATCATAAAGACCAATGATAAGACGTAAAAGCTGAAATAATTTTTGATTTTGTTTTAAAAAGGCATAGGGTTACATACAAATAAACTGACCTAAAGATAATATACACTCCCTAGATCTAAAGATTTATTTGAAAGAAAAAATCAAAAATCAAAAATTAAAAAAATTAAAATTGAAATATAATACACAATAATCTAGTAAATAAACAATAGTATATAATACATGTATAATATATATATAACACATGTATAATATATATATAATGCATATAGGATAATAAATGCAACATAATAACAAATAATCCATAGTAATACAATACAAAACAACTAAGTCCACTCTACAATTTACCAATAAAACAAAGCTTACATAACAACGCTTCTTTAATATTCCGATTCCATTTTCTTTCCCAATATGGCACAAATTAATACAAAAAGACAAAACAGCACGATAAGATCATATTACATAATACATGAACTCACGATTATATAAGAAATAAAAATTAGATAATCAAAATAGGTACATTTACGTAATAAATGCTATTATTTACTATTTAATATTTAGTAATATGAATAATATTTTTTTCTTTGTTTACTTTTTTTTTCCTTGTTTGTTTATTTTCCTTATTATCTATTAGTTATTTTTTTGTTTTTTTTGTTTTTTGTTTATTTATTTATTTATTTATTTATTTTTTTTTTTATTTATTTATTTTTTTGCATTTATTTTGTTTATTTATTTATTTATTTATTTATTTATTTTTTGCCACCTAAACTTTCCCAGTTGTTAAACACCGGTTCATTTTTATTATAATATAACATTGCCACTGATCAAGGTTTTACTGGATTTTGTATTACTTTTTGTACTTGTATTACTTTATGCACTCATATTACTTTATAGGAAGGAATTCAATATATTACATAGGATCAATTTTAGCTATCAAAAGAGATTAGTCATTGAAGTACATTTATCCAAGTTATACAATTTAATTACTTTAATAGTTTATACTTACTATAAGTGGAATTTATTTTTCTAATAGTATAACTTAACACGTCAGATTATTTCTGTAGTATTTCGTCATAGGATTTATTTATAAAGTATTGTTATATTAATTATCTATTATAAATTATACTTGTAAAACTTGTATAATTTATTGTATTATCATGTTTACAAATTTCACAGGTAACGGTAGAAGATCCCGCGTGGTAAACTTATCCGGATCAGCTAGAAATAGAAATCAGGATTCTCGTGATACAATCATTGCCCGAGCAAATATTGAAAGAATTAAAAGAGAGGAAACTCGTAAAAAAGAACTTTCTGCAAGAAGAATTCAACGTTTCTATCGAGCTAGAAAATGTATTGAGAAAGAAAGAGAAATTGTCAAACGAGAATGGATAAAAAAATATTGTTCCCCACAGTTTTATCAACTTTTTAAACAAAATAATAACACAGACACAGAAAAAAATATTGACATTGACATTAATATTACTGACTCAAAATCTATTAATAATCAAAATGAATCCAATGACATGGATATAGATACTAGCTCAACTCAAGAAATCCCCACAGAAGAGAAAAACAATAACACCAAATACAATGATGATGACACATATATAGATAGATACCACATTGCACAATTTCTCAGAGAATTCACCTTCTTTTTCAGATCAATATCAAATAATCGTAAAAAAACAAATGAAACAAATTACTACATCAATCCAATTAAAGGTAGCCCCATAGACATTTTATACAAAAATTTAATCCTTTACAAAGATGAACTAAATCATCTATTTAATCATTCTCTTTTAAGAAGATTTGCTTTGGAGCTATTTAATATAATGAATTTTCACTATCCCACACCAAAAATACTACATCTTTTCCAACTTGTAGCTTCTAATCTATCCCCTGAAATTGTTTCAAAATGTACAACTATATTGGTACAAAAATATGGTAAAATAATTAATGTTACTGATTTAGTATTTTTAATACTAGACTATAATCCCGTTTATTTCTTAAAACTATTAACAATTCCAAACTTATTCGATTCAGTTTCAACCCATGACTTGAGCAATTCATTATGCAATTTTTTAATTAACCTAAATAACTCCTTTCAATTTGAATTAGTTAATTCTGATTCCTTTATAACACAATCAATAAAAAATCACAATCATTCCTTATGGGTAATTTCAAATTTAATACAGTTTTATAAATTAAATAAGCCAAACATACCTTTGGTACTTTTAATTTCAGTAATTACTAATTTACTCTCATTTATTAGCATTACAATTACTGATGTAGATTCTACTGATATGACTGAGTTGGATAATAATGATGTACAACAAACTGATTCACAACCAATTGATATTCAATCTGACTTACAAGCTGATCTGAAAAATAATTCCATTTTCCTTGATAACCCTTTGAAATCACCTTATTATTCACCTTCTAACTTCCCACACCCAAGTTCACTTTTGAATAGAGATCCACTAATAAGTTTTGTTCATAATAGATATCCTTTACCAGGTTGTATTTATAGCATAAAACCGAATCCAGAACAGGTTAGTTTTAATAAATCAGTTAGTATTTCTTTCAACTCTTTGAGAAAAGAAATCCAAGATACAGTTTTATATATTTTTTCTCCGAATTTCATATCCGAAGCATTACATGCGACTTCAAAGGAACCTGAAAGGACAAGAATTCTTAGTGCTCTTTATTTTAGTCAAATTTCTCAATTTTGGCCTGCTAAAAGACCTGTTATTATGTTACACTTATCTTTACATCCAACTTTCATGTTGGTTTCTTTTTGGTCTTTCCTAAAGCAATCTCCTTTGTATAAAAGTTTTGAAAATAACAAATATACTATATCGATAGCAAGTATTGCGGCAATTGATGCTCATACATCGGCTGTAATTTATCTTTTACTAGAGCTTTATTCTTATTGGCTTGTTATTGCTGATGACACAGAATTCTTTGAAAACGGCACTGCTATTAACAACGGTACCAATAGTAGCAATAATAACAACAATAATTCAACATCAAATGGGGTTAATAATAAGTTCACTGATTCACCAATGTATAAATTTACAATGCCAATAACGGTTTTAATTGAATTTATCAAGTTTTTCAAAGTATTAGCGGTCACTCTGGTTTGGAACTCACCCAATTATGATGATCTTACCCTCCTCCAACCTAGTAGATATAGATATGGACAATTCAGAGATTTGACTATACGTGTTTTACGCCAATTATATACCAGAGATTCACGTAGGAAATTTCTTCCTGAATCATTTTGGACTATGGGTTCAATTATACCTATTCATAAAATGTTACCACAAATGATTGCTGAAGAGGAAAGACTTGTAGCTGAATTTGAAGCACAACAAGAGGAGGAGGAGGATACCAATATGGAAGATGATACAGATCCCTCGAATCCTAATAATAACTCATCAAATTCTTCTAATAATCATGATGATATGATACCTCGTATTAATAGAAGATATGAACCTTTTCTTTTTTCGAATATAACTATTCCATCTGAAAGTTTATTAAACATAACTGGTGATAATGATGAATTACTAAATAATTTAAACGAATCCAATTTTATAACTACTGTTATGAGAATGAGCCGTTCTGCAAATCTTAATAATTCTAGGAGAAATGAACAAGGTGATGGTAATGATAATAATGATAACAACAATAATAATAATAATGAAGATATTGAAAATATTCCAGGTGCAGCACTTTTAATTGATAGTAATACTCGTGCTGTTCTAGGAGATCAATTAAGAGATCTTCATCCAACTATGATTCGAAATATTAGATTGACTGCTAGATTAACAGCAACAGCTCCTATGAGTGATTCTGATGATGAAAATGATTCTGATATAGACAATGATAATGATGAAGGAGATGAAGAAAGAGAAGAGGAGGAAAGAGATGAAGAAGGAGAGGAAGATGATAGTGGAGAAGATGAAGATCGAATGGATGAAGATGAAAGACATGGAAATAATAATTTTGCATTACATATTACTGCTACTCCTCGTGATACATTTGTTAGATCTGGAAATGGAGATTTTCTATCTGAAAATGCACCAAAAGATCCACGCATTAGAGGTGAATTAAGGTCTCTTTTAAAACTTTTAGAATATTTGCCATTTATTTATACATTTAGTGAACGGGTCACTGTATTTCATGGAGTTGTATTTCAAGAAAAGAAAAGGATTGGTGGTGATCATCCAGCGATATTTGGACAATTTGGACACTTCGGTAGACATAGTGGTAATATTAGAAGGGAACGTATTTTTGAAGATGCTTTTCGTCAATTTAATTCATTAGGAAAGGCATTCAAGCAACCTATATCGGTTAAATTTTTTAATTTACATGGACAAGAAGCTGGTGTTGATGGTGGTGGTATAACAAAGGAGTTCTTAACGTCCTTATGTAAGAAAATGTTTACTCCCAATAGTGGATATTTTATTGAAACATCAAGTCATTTATTATATCCAAATCCATATGCAACTTCTAAAAAACGTTTAGAGCGTTTGGAATTTTTAGGTAGAATTATTGGTAAATGTTTGTATGAAAAGATTCTTGTCGATGTACCATTTGCACCATTTTTCTTACAAAAATGGCATTCAAAGACACATATGAATAGTGTTGATGATTTATATACTCTTGATAAAGATTTATACATTGGACTTATGAAATTAAAACATTATAGTGGAAATGTTGAAGAAGATTTTTCATTAAATTTTTCATTGGTTGATGAAAAGACCCGAAAAGTTATTGAACTACGAAAAGATGGAATAAACACACCGGTTACTAATGAAAATAGATTAGAATATATATTTGCGGTTGCAAATTATAAGTTGAATATTCAGATTTCTAAACAAACAGATGCATTCCTACGTGGATTAGGAGATTTAGTATCAATGAAGTGGCTTTCATTGTTTAATGCATACGAATTACAAATGTTAGTTGGTGGCGAAGCAGCACCTATAAATGTGCATGATTTGAAAAAGAATACACTATATGGAGAATATACGGAACGAGATGTTACAATTAAATACTTTTGGGAAGTTATGAACGAGTTTGATGACGCACACAGAAGACTGGTTATTAAATTTGTAACTTCAGTTTCAAGAGCTCCTTTGCTTGGTTTTTCTGAGTTGGTTCCAAAATTTTGTATAAGAAATTCTGGAACAGATAAGGAAAGATTACCAACATCTTCTACGTGTGTTAATTTATTAAAATTGCCAAATTACAAAAATAAGGAGCTTTTAAAGAGCAAGCTTTTGTACGCTATTAAGGCTGAAGCCGGTTTTGATTTGAGTTGATGTCGGTTATGTTATTAATATTTATTTTGTTTTATTTATTTTGTTTTATTTATTATGTATTTATTTATGTATGTATGTATTTATTTATTTATTTATTTTTTATTATTTATTTATTATTTATTTATGTTTGTATGTATTTATTTATTTATTTATTTATTATTTATTATTTATTATTTATTATTTATTATTTATTATTTATTATTTATTATTTATTATTTATTATTTATTATTTATTATTTATTATTTATGTTTATTGTTTACATTTATTGTTTACATTTATTATTTATTAATTACACTACCAATCTTTTTAGTTTTAAGAACATTACAATGATAATAAATATTTGTACACAGTGTACATACACAGAAATACATGAAAGTAATTCAAAAATGAAAAACTAGACAATTGTATATTAAATGATACTAATCCAAACCCATGTTACTATAGTTACCTACACATAAAACAAGGTAAAACATAAAAAGGGTAAACAAAGGTATAACATCACGTGACAGACAAGGGTTTCCATTTCCGTTATGAGAGCATCACTATTTTTAAATTTTAATTATTTTTTCTTTTTTTTTTTTTTTATTTGCTTATAAAATTTTTTTTGCTTTTTCTTTTTCTGTTTTTTTCCAAATCATCGAGTTGAAAAAGAATAAAATTTTACATACTTTTTTCTTATTTTTATATACAAAAAATAGAAAAAAAAATAAAAAAAATATAAAAAAACATAAAAAAAAAATATAAAATTGTTTAAAAATAATATAGAATAATTACTTTCTATATTTAATATATTTCTAGTGTTTTTTGTTTGGAAAAGGAGAAAAATCAAAAAAAAAACAGAAAAATATAAAAACAAAAAAAATAAAAAAATAAAAAATATCAATCTATAATATTAAAAACTAAAAAAGCTCACAGTAAGCTATTGATTAATTTAGTTCGGTGAGTGGTGAATTCTGAATATTTTTGTGTATTTTATTATAGATTATTACTATTATTGTTGTTATTTACTAGTAATATTTATTGGTATTTATTGATATTTGTTTGGGTATTTTTTTTTTTTACTATTTACTTGTATTCTTATTACGATTTATTTCTATTTTTCATTACTGTATTAAACTTTTAAAGTTTATTTAAATTTTTTGAATTGTTTTATTTTTTCCTAATTATTTTTATTTTTTATTTATTTTCATTTTATTTTATTTTTTTCATTTATTTTTTGTTTATTTTTTATTTATTTTTATTTTATTTATTTTTATTTTATTTATTTATTTTTATTTTTTTATTTTATTTTTTATTTATTTTTATTTTTTTATTTTCCTCCTAATATGGCTACTCCCACCTCTTAGGGTTTCTTATTTTATTTTTAATTAGGCTATTTGGATTTTTAGGGTTTCTTATTATAATCCCATTTGGGTTATTTTTTATTTTTGGTTGTCATAGAATTTTTTTTTTTTTTTTTCTTTCTTTCCCACTTCCTTATTTCTATTCCTACTAACTTACAGATTTTGTAATGTCTCAAGAAAAAGTCTTAGCAGCTGAAAAAGCACTTGAAAGCCTTGCTTTAAACGAAGAAGTTAACAACAAGGAAATTAAAACCAAAAAGGAAGAAAAAGTTGAAAAATCCGGAGAAAAAGATGTAAAATCTGGAACAACTGTTGAGAAATCAACAGAACAATCAACCGAAAAAAAATCTACTGATGAAGATAATAATGTAAAATCTGAATCTACCACAGTTGGTACTGAAAATGGAACCAGTTCAACTGAATCTGCCGAGACTGGCGATTCCAATGGTGAACTTGGCGCCAATGGTACTAATCCTAATGGACCTAATTCAAATAATCCCCATCCTGCTTCTGCTTCACTTTATGTCGGGGAACTTGATCCTTCTGTTTCAGAAGCTATGCTTTTTGAACTTTTTAATCCAATTGGTCCAGTCGCTTCAATCCGTGTTTGTCGTGACGCTGTAACCAGAAGATCTCTTGGTTATGCCTATGTTAATTTTCATAACATTAACGATGGTTGCCGTGCATTGGATGACTTGAACTATACTGTTTTGAAAAATAAACCAATCCGTATTATGTGGTCTCAACGTGACCCCTCAGCTCGTCGTTCCGGCGCTGGTAACGTTTTCATTAAAAATTTGGACCCCGCAATTGATAACAAAGCTCTTCATGATACATTTGCCGCTTTTGGCAAAATCTTATCTTGCAAAGTTGCAATTGATGAATTTGGTAACTCTAAAGGTTATGGGTTCGTTCATTATGAAACTCCTGAAGCTGCTGATGCTGCAATTGCTCATGTTCATGGTATGTTGCTTAATGATAAAAAAGTTTATGTTGGCCATCATGTTGCTAAAAAGGAACGTTTGTCAAAATTTGAAAAACTTAAATCAAATTTCACAAATGTTTATGTTAAAAATATTGATTCTGAAGTAACTGAAGAAGAATTGTCAAACCTTTTCGGTAAATATGGTGAAATTACTTCTATTTCAATCTCAAGAGATAATGATAATAATTCTCGTGGTTTTGGTTTTGTAAATTTCCAAAGTCATGAAAATGCTGCAAAAGCTGTTGAAGAATTAGATGATTATGAACTTAAAGGTAAAAAACTTGTTGTTTGCCGCGCTCAAAAGAAATTTGAACGTGAAGAAGAACTCAGACGTCAGTATGAAGCTGCTCGTCTTGAGAAACTCAGTAAATATCAAGGTGTCAACTTGTATGTTAAGAATTTAGATGAAGAAGTTAATGACGATGAACTTCGTAATGAATTTTCAAATTTCGGCACAATTACTTCTGCAAAAGTTATGACTGATGACACTGGTAAGTCTCGTGGTTTTGGCTTTGTTTGCTTTTCTTCTCCTGATGAAGCTACAAAAGCTGTTACTGAAATGAATCAACATATGGTTCGTGGTAAACCACTTTATGTTGCTCTTGCACAACGCAAAGATGTTAGAAAATCACAACTTGAACAACAAATTGCCGCACGTAATCAAATTCGTCTTCAACAACAAGCTGCTGCTGCTGGTATGCCAGGTCAATATATTCCTGGTCCAATCTTTTATGGTGGTGCTCAACAACCTGGTTTTGTTCCACCCGGTGTACGTGCTGGATTCCCAACTCCTAATGCTCAATTTTTCCAAGGAATCCCTGGTCGTCCCGGTCAACCAGTCCCTCAACAAGCTTGGCCACGTGGTGCTGTTCCACCAAGCGGACAACCGTTCTATGGTATTCCTCCACCTGTTAATGCTTATAATAGCTACTTACCACCTGGCGCAGCTGGCAGTGCCCCTCCTTTAGGTCCTAGTGCTGGCAATGTACAAGGTCAACAAGGTGGTAATGTACAAGGACAACAAGTACGTAATGGTGTTCCCGGTAATAATACTAATGCTAATGATGGTGCTAATGGTATTAGAGGTGGTCCATCTATTGGATCTCATAACCATCAAAATGTTGCTTCTAATGTACCTAATGTTGCTGGAGCACCTTATCCACCACAAGGTATTCCTTCTAACTTTGGACAAATTCCAGTTGGTCAACTTCCTGGACCAAATGCTGCACAACAACGTGGTTCAAACATTAGAAATGGAAGTGGTGCTGATGGTTTACCACAAACTACACCTGACGATCAAAAGCAAATTTTAGGTGAAACTCTTTATCAAAAAGTTTTAGCAATGCATCAACCTCATGTTGCCGCTAAACTTACTGGTATGCTTCTTGAAATTGAAACAGCTGAACTTATCGCTCTTTTGGAAGATGATGCCGCTTTACAATCTAAGGTTAATGAAGCTTTTGCTGCATATAAAGAATATATTAAGTTACAAACTGGTGAAGATGTTACTGCTTAATTATTATTAATTAAATGTAATTAATAATAATTATTATTGGTACTAATAATAATTGTTCTATTTTCTCTTTTCTAATTTCTATTTTATTCTCTTATGTTTTGTCTTTATTGCAAGTTATTAAAAAAAAAAAAGAAAAAAAAAGAAAAAAACAAATAAATAAGTCTAAGAATTAAATATATTATGGGTGCTACAGGATTGCGGGAAAGTAAGTAATAATTAAATTATAATAAGTAAAGATAACTGTACAGTAAATGATAATAAATAAGTAATGTTAAAACTTTGATAATATTTTTTATAATTGACTTGAAGTTTATTTACAATGATGGTTAAAAGTTTTGTCTATGAAAATTTAGATGTGACTGTATTTTATTTTATTATATAATTACAATATAGATATACTAATTTACTATTTACTATTTACTATTTACTATTTACTATTTACTATTTACTATTTACGATTTACTATTCACTCTTTACAAAATTAAATATTACACTATACACTATAGTAAATTATTAAATATACTAAATATACCATATAATAATATCCAATAAATAATAAGACATAACAACAATAACATACAATAACATACAATAACATAGTATAAGATATAATCTGTATGCTGGAAATATAATAAAACAACATGCAGGGCATACTTCTACGTAAATACGCGTAAAACACAAAAATGTATCTTGTCATGACAACAAGAATGCGGGATAAAGATAAGGAAAGTGTAATCTATCGGAGAAAAAAAGTGGAAATTCGGACTTTTCAAGTGGGGAGTAATTTCCCAAGAAGATAAAAGGACAGCAAGCGTTGGTTTTGTACTTTTTTTTTTTGTTTTTATTTATATTATATATTATATATTATTTATTCATATAGTTATTTATATTATTTAATATTATACATATTATTCATTATTAATACTACATTCACTATATTGTCTTGGCTAAGAGTATAAACATGAATAAAAATCTATTACGGAATAAATTATTTAAAAATAGTTTTAAATGTAATGATTGTACATTAAACAATAAATTATTTAATAACTATACATTGTTAAGAAGGTTTTCAGAAACTAGTTATTGTGGTTTACATAGAGATTTATTGACTAAAGATACAAAAAAGTATCATCATCAAACTTTTGGAAACGATTTCAGAGTTCCTTTTGAAAATAATTTTGATAATAACAATAATAATAACAAAGGACGTTCACCTTATTGTTCTAAAATATCTAATATTCAGTTATTTCGATACTTTTTAGTATCATTATTTGCATCTTCTAAAGGACTTTTAAAAATTGCAACCAGATGTTTACCTTTCATACCAAATGTTTTTATTAAAGAATTTTTGTATCCAATTTATTGTGGTGGAGAAAATCCAAAAGAGGTTGTTAAAACTATTGAAGAACTACAAAAAAATGGATTTGCACAGGTGTTATTATCTTATTCTGTTGAAAATGCAGAAGAAACTCCAAAGAGTAAAAATATTAATAAAGAAGAAGTATCTATTGCTTCCATGTTGAAACAAAGTGTTGATGATATTTTTATAAATTCTAATTGTACCAAGGAAAATCCAGGCTTAATTGTTATAAAACCTTCAGGAATGACAAACGAAGCTGCTAATGTATTAAGAAATTATAATTCTACGGATAAAAATATTATTCAAGAAAAGGAAAAATATTTAGAATCAATCAGATCAGTTTGTAAGCATGTGGAAATGTGGAATAATACAGAAAAAGGTAAAGGTCGATGCATTGTAATGATTGATGCAGAAAAATATAATATGCAAAATGGAGTTTATGATACACAAAGAGAAATGATGAAAGAGTTTAATAAAAATGGTAATATAATTGTTGAAGGCACAATTCAAATGTATTTAAAAGATTCAATTGATGTATTGAAAAAAGAAATCAAATTAGCAAGAGAAGGTAACTACAAATTAGGATTTAAATTGGTACGTGGTGCTTATATAGAATCAGAACCAAACAGAGATAGAATTATTTTCAATAAAAAATCTGATACCGATAATTGTTATAACGAAGGAGTAAGAATTTGCATTGAAGATGCCTCTGATGTTGTTAAAAAATTAATTGTTGCTACTCATAATCGTGAATCAATGAAAAAAGCTGATTCATTATTATTTTTAAGAGAATCAAAAGGTTTAGAAAATAATCACAATGATAAAAGAATATCTTTTGCACAACTAATGGGAATGTGTGATGATGATGCTTATTTTTTAATTAACAATAAAAGACCTGTTTACAAATATGTTCCTTGGGGTCCAGTTCCAGAAATGAAAGAATATCTACGTCGTCGTTTGGTTGAAAACGGCTCAAGTGTATCCCAACGTGGTCGGGAACCTTTAATGGCTTCTCTACGTGAAATACGGTATCGTTTACGTCAAAGAGTTTGATTTATTTGCAAACCATGGTTATGTTTGCTGTCATTTTATAATGTGTATAACATGTACGATTTACGAGCAGTGGAGTTATGTAATTTAGTAATAGAGTTAATTAATGTTTTGTTAGTATTGGTAATTATGTATATATATAATAAATATGTATATATATAATAAATATATATATATACGTGCACTATAATAAGTACTATACATAGGAATCAAAGATAATCCTGGGATTCCCACATGATTCCATTTGTGATTTTTATTTCCCCACAATATTTGAATTAGTCAGGAACTAAATTATAGAATATGAATCACATGATCCGCAATATGTTTTATAGCAACTGTTGCTATGAATATGTATTTATGCAGAACTACCCGGACTATGTATTACTATGTAATACAAAACGCCTTGTCTGCTCGTTGTCATGGATATATAACGTATGCTCATGTATAGTACAATGGATTTATATATAAAGTGTATATTATGGTATTAGTATAGTATTATACTATTATTATATTATCATTATTATATTACTAAAACAAATATTATTTATCGATTTTATATAGTGTGTAGTGTAAAGTATATTGTATATATCATTTAATTACTATAATTTTACCGTATACATAGCTTACATAGCAAATTAATATAATTACATAATCAAATCACGGAACATACAGCTGGCAGATCATCGTTCTTTATATATTTACATTATTTGGATTACCATATTTACTTATCTGGATTATTATAATATTTACATTGTTTATCTATTTAAATTACTTATACTATTTATTGAATTAGTTAATACAGTATTTTTTACTATAAACTATTCCACTTATTTTGTTTACTCACATAATACAATTGTAAATAATCTGTATTAATAATTATCGTGAATAGATTACATAATAGCATTATTATACATGAACGATAAACGTATTACATAATATTACGTATTTTTAGGGCTTTATTTTCCTCGTGAATTTATTATTCATTTTATTTTATTTTACTTTGTTTTGTTTTTTATATATTATTTATTTTTTTATTTTTTTATTTTTTTATTTTTATTTATTTTTTTTATTTATTTTTTTTTATATTTATTTTTAATTTTCCATACTAAGTACTAATATTTACTAGTCAAAACAACATCAGTAAGTTATTTCAAGCAATTTTATCTTAATTAGATTGTTTTTTATCCTCGAATGTCAGCATTTATTAATTAAATTAAAAAATTATCAACTCCCATTGGCTTAATTTTGTTTGTTTACTTTTTTCTCCCAATTAGGAAACACAACATTGTTATTTTCTTTTTTTCCTTTTGCATATATCCTCCTTTTTTTTTACTATAAATTCTCTTTTTTTGTCTTTGTTTTTCTTTTTTTTCTTTGTATTTTTTATTTTATTTTTTTTTTTAAAATTGTTCCTTGAAAAATAGGGGTTTTTTTTTATTGAGCCAATACGATACTCGTTAAATTAAAAATAGAATAATAGCATTCAATAATATACATAGATTAAGATAATAAAACATATGATTACTGTCTTTCTATACACTAATAAACTATAAACAAAGTAACATAGCATTTTCAGCTTCTCACGTGTTTTTAGAGTCTTGTTTCTATAGTATATTATTGGATGCGATTATACTTTTTTTTGTTATTAAATTTATTTCGCTATTTTATATTTAATCCATGCTAACAAACAGATGGATGTCGGAGATACGCCAGATGATATTGTCCAGAAAACAAAAAAACTGACAAATCAATATGGAGAAACAAACATAGACCCAAGAATGTCAAAATCTGTCCATCCAGAAGAAAATGTAGACAAAAATGAACTTTACAATCAGAAAAATCCCTTTTCAGATATGTTACGTTCATCTTTCCCTGTAGATGCTGCCCAAAATATTCAAACTCCACCTATTTCAAGAGAAAATGCTACTGAATCCACAACCACTAAAGTAAATAGTGACACAAGTCACAAGATAAACGATAGTTCAAATTCAAAAAGTAACAATAATAATAACAATGAAAATATAAATGGTAATCCATTAGCACCAAAAGCAACAAAAAAAGAAGTATTGAAAGCCCAAAATGAAGCGGAAGTTGAAAAATTACCTAAACCTCAAGCTGATAAACATGATGTTGACATAAATGGTGATTATAAACCAATAAATAAGGAAGCAGACAAAGCAAAACAAAAACAAGATGCTGAACTAAAAAATCTAAATGTTCCTACCGGTAACACAAACACAAGCACAAGCTCAACCGCAACCGTTACCACTGGCAACATCGAAAAACCTAACGATAAGACTAAAAATATTCCAAGTTTCACCACTGTTGGCTGGAAAGAAGTTGGTGGCTTTGTTGAAGGCTTAAAAACGCCAGAAGGAAGAGCAAATATCTTTGAGCAAGCAACTTTACTTGAAAATTATTTAGATGATAGATATTATGGCGATTGGTATCATAATACTGTCGGTATAATCTTAACTGGTTTATTTGCATACTTGGCTGGAAGATGGAATTTCGGCTTTTCCGGTTTAATTATCGTACTTTTATTTGCTTCAACATATTATAGAACCTCAATTAGAAGATTCCGTAGAAATGTAAGAGATGATATTACAAGAGAAACGGCTCTTAAAAAAATTGAAACAGATTTTGAAACTTTAGAATGGTTAAATACTTTTATGACCAAATTTTGGGTCATTTATGAACCAGCTCTTTCTGGTACAATCATGAGTATTGCTAATGATCAATTAGCTGGAAACACTCCTCAATTCATTGAAGGTTTAGCTATAGATACTTTCACTTTAGGAACAAAACCACCCCGTATTGAACAAGTTAGAAGTTTCCCAAAAACTGAAGCTGATATTGTTGTTATGGATTGGAAATTTTCATTTACTCCAAATGATACTGAAGATATGACTGCAAGACAACTTGAAACAAAAGTAAATCCAAAAATTGTCCTTAAAGTTCGTCTTGGAAAAGCAATGATTTCAAAATCTTTTCCCATCTTGGTTGAAAATATGTCCTTTGCCGCTCTCTTACGTGTTCGTATTAAAATGATTTCAAATTTTCCACATATTAAAACCATTGATATCTCATTCCTTAACCCAATTGATTTCGATTTTGTTTTGAAACCTATTGGTGGTGAAACCTTTGGTGTAGACGTTAATTTCTTACCAGGTTTAGATTCTTTTATCAAGGAAATGGTTCATTCTAATATTGGTCCAATGATGTATGCTCCTCACTTTTTTGAAGTTAATGTAGAACAATTACTTGCAGGAAATGCAAATCTCTCGGTAGGTGTTCTTTCTGTAACTTTAAATTCTGCACAAGGTATAAAAGGTGAAACCGGTCTTGGTATGACTGTAGATCCTTATGTTACATTGTATTATGCTCCAAATGATGAGCTTGCACGAACCTCAATCAAGAAAGAGACTCTTGCTCCTCGTTGGAATGAAAACAAGCTTCTTTTAGTAAAAAATTTTGGGGATACTTTGTATTTACATTTATACGATTATAATTCTCGTAGAAAGGATTCCGATCTTGGTGCTGCTTCATTCCCATTAGCAAAATTACAAAAATCGTCTTCCGAAATTTCTTCGTTAGTATCTCCTATTATCCGTAATGGTAAACCAAATGGAGAATTAACCTTTGATGTACAATTCCTCCCTGTTCTTACTGGAAGAACTCTTGAAGATGGTACAAAAGAACCACCTCCTAATTTGAATACTGGTTTACTTAATTTTACCATTCATCAAGCTAAAGATCTTGATAAATCAAAATCACTTGTTGGCTCACTTTCTCCTTATGTTGAATTTATTATAAACGATAAAGTTGTACATACTTCTGCCCGTAAGAAACGTACAAACAATCCTTCATGGGAAGAGTCTTATGAAGCAATTATTTCAAATAAAAAGAAAGCTAAGGTTGGACTTGTGATTAAGGATAATCGTACAGGTAGTGATTTAGAAGTTGCCTATTGGAAGGGTTCTCTTGCTTCTGCAATTGAGCAAATACAAAATGGAAATGATTGGTTCAAGCTTACTTCGTTGGGTCAAGTACGTCTTAGTCTTGATTGGCGCCCTGTGGAACTTAAAGGTGCAGCCGATTCTGCTGAAGCATACTCTCCTCCTATTGGTGTTTTGCACATTCGTATGCTGAAGGCTACGAATGTACGTAATCTTGAAACTGTAGGAAAAGTGGATCCATATGTTAGATTAATGATTAACAACTTTATGCGTGGACGTACTTCAACAATTGATAATAATCTTAATCCAGAATGGGATGAAGTTGTTTATGCAAAAGTTTATGGTAAAAATGCACGTGTTATCCTTGAAGTTATGGATTCCGAATCAAATGGTAAAGATCGTCCACTTGGATCTTGCTCTTTTGATGCATCAGAGTGCATTAAGAAAGGTTCAGATGGTAAATATAAAGAATTTGTTGATGACCATGTAAGGTCTGGTGATTTGGTTTTAAAAAATAAATCTCCAAAGGGTACTTTATATTATAAAGTTTCATTTTTCCCTACTCTTCCAGTTATGAGTCCTAAAGAGATTGAAGAAGAGGAAAAGCAAAAGAAAGAACAAGCGGAAAATAACAAGTCCAATGAAAAGTCTGATAGTAAAGTTGATCAAGCCAAGAAGGATAAGGATGCAAATGGATCTCAGACTACAAAGGAGTCACAAGTCTCAAAGGAATCACAAGTTGCAAAGGAACCACAAACTGCAAAGGATGTGAAAGATTCCAAAGATGGAAAAGATGTGAAAGATTCTATAAATTCAAAGGATGCCAAAGACTCCAAAGATGCAAAAGATTCAAGAAAAAGCATAAGTAATGATGCAAAGGAAACAAAAAATTCTGGTGATAAATTGAAAAGTGATGATAATGATAAAGAAGAAGGAAAAGAGTCATCTAATGCAAATCAAGGTGGTGAACTCAAAAAACTTAAGCTTTCATTTGATGAACTTATTGAATATAAATCTGGTTTACTCACTCTTAATCTAATTTCTGGTAAATTTACAGAGAAGAAGGTTTACTTTGAAATATTAACTGATAATTATATTTATCCTTCTTATTCTTCAGCAAGGATTGAAAAACCAAGTCAGATTTTTAATGATTTCTCTGATGTAATTATTCGTCAATTAGATTATTCAAAATTGATCTTAAGAGTTGTAACTAAGCAATATTTTGCCACTAATGATGAAATTGTTGCTATTAAAGAATTTTCAACTTTTGATTTGTTAAAAAATGGATTTAACAAACCTCTTACATTAGAAATTCCTGGAAAGACAGAAAATAATTCGGTTAAGATTTCATTTGGATGGATCCCATTACTTATGAAGATTGATCCGACAGAATCATTTTTTGATCAGGGACAAGTGAAAATTGAAGTGCTTAGAGGAGAGAACTTACCCTCAGCAGACCATAATGGTAAATCCGATCCATACGCAATATTTACATTATATGGAATAAAGGCTCATAAAACTAAAACAATAAAAAAGACATTAAATCCGGTATGGAATGATGTATTTACAGTAAATGTTAGAAGTTTAATTAATGATAAACTAGTTGTTGACGTATTTGATTGGGATATGGGACCAACCGATGATGATTACTTAGGTGGAGCTAAACTTGCATTTGATAGTTTGAAACCTGATTCTGCTCAAGATTTTGTTTTAAATCTTGTTGGTAAAAAGGGTAATGATGCTGGTAAACTTTATGGTAGGATGATATATCATCCTATGTATGTTTCACGCAAAGCAACGGTTACATCAGATAAATTCGCAGGAGCAATTAATGCACCAATAAATGTAGTCAAATCAGTTGGTGGGGCACCAATAAAGACAGTTGGAGTTGCATCTTCTGGAGTTAAAAAAGGAGCTCACGCTATTGCTGGAATATTTCATCACAAGCACAAGAATGGCCACTCTGAAGCTGGCGAAGAAGTTGAAAGTGAATTTTCAAGTTCAGACAATGAAGGAGAGTTTGAAAAGGGATCTAATGAAGATTCTAATGGACATGATAATGTGAATGAAAATGGAAATAATAAACATGAAAGTAGCTATTTAGAGGAAGATAATGATAGACAAGATGAATATTCGAATTCCAAAAATAATGGTGGTAATATTTTTTCAGGTTTAAATCCTCTTTCTTCAGTGAAATCAAATCATAAGCGTAGCGTTTCAAATGACACTACTTCTTCAGTGACACCTTCACAAAATGGAAGTATTAAGGATTCGTTCGTTCTTGCCGGTATTGTGATTTTATCAGCAACAGGAATGCCAAACGGATCTCATATTCAAATTAAAGTTGTTGCCTACAATGGCAAACGTGAAAAGGATTTATATAAAACTAAATCTATAAAAGCATCGAATGGACAACCTAAATGGGATGAATCATTTCAATCTCGTGTTCCTTCTGATAGTACTATTGCATTTAAAATTCGTGTAAAGAAAACTTTAGGAAGAGATGAACATTTAGGACAAGCAACATTACCTCTTGACAGGGCAATTGGCGAACCACAATGGTTGGATGTACCAAACGGTGGTAAATTACAAGTGCGTTTAAACGTTAAGTGATGCCATTATTGGATGCTATTTATGTTCAAGTACTTTATTTATTATTTTGAATTGTTTAGATGTTTTTGAATGTTTTGGATGTTTTTTGAATTAATGATAGCGTAGTTTATTTACTATTGAAATGAAATACTGAATTATTAGCTTTTAGACTTTTTTCTGATGTAAATGCAAAAAAATGGGAAATTGATACAAATTGATACAAATTGATACAGCATTATTATTATTATTATTATTAAGAATATTTTTAATAATAATGTTTTTTTTATTATTTGTTATTGCTGGTGTTATTCGTTTATTAAAGTATAATAAATGCTAGTAAAAGGTGGAAAGCTTTTAATATATAAATAAATGTAAAATGTAAACAAACAATGTATCTTTTTTCACTTTATTTTTACATACTTTGTATTGACTTTATATTATAATTCAACTTTTAATTTTTACTCAATAGTGACTAATATTTCATTTATTTGACATATTCTACTCGTATTAAAATGTGCTGCTTAATAAACTTCTTTAATTTCAATAAAAAACAAAATAATAATTCCTTACAGGAAAAACTTTCTGTCAAATCTAGCAGAAAAAGTTCAAACTCAAGTTTTAGATCTAGACAAACTTCAGTTTGGTCAGCATTTTCTCCTGATCCTTCTTATTGTTCTGACAGTAGTAGATATCAAACATGTCGAGAAAGATTTTATATGGATTCTGATGACTACAGTTTAAGTAAAAAAAGCACAAAGAGTGCAACTACAAATATAACTACAAAAAGTATTAAAAGTTCTAAAAGTCTTGGCGAATCTACGTTAATATCTCTTCTCTCGGATATATCAAAATGGATACACGCAGTAGAAACTCCTACTAGATAAAGACTAATTAAAAAATTTACATTACATCAACAGCTGTGTTAAGCGTTTCTTTGGTTTTACTGTTTTTATGTTTTTATTGTTATTTGTTATTTGTTATGTTTTTCTTATTTTATTCCTATTTATATTGTTGTCATGGACAGGACTTGTTTTAGTATGTATTTAATATTATTTAGTTAAGCTATTAGTACAAATTGTAAATGTAGTAATAATAATAAAAACAATAATATATATTTTACTTAAATAGAAATAAAAACAGAACGTGTAATAGTTAAATAATGTCTATTTAATATTTATAAACTATATACATTTCATTTAGAGTAAAATTTAAGATTTCAGGTACATGAAATCTACCGAGAAGCTAATTTAGGATAAAAATAAGCTTTCAGGTACATTATCATAAGCGAGTTTCCAGATTAGGCCATTTTTAATATTTCAGGTACATTTCTATAAGCGATCGTAAAGTTTTCCAGATTTGTTGCAATACTATTAATTATTTATTCAATAATCTACTATTTTAAATAAATCCAACAAGACTTATTCAATATCAAGCAATTTGCAATACTACTAAGATAAAATTTTGTGATCTTTTTTTGAATAAAAATATTTTTTTCTGCTTGATTTTCTATATATTTAGTATTAATGATTTTATTTTTTGTATTTATATTATTGTCTTTTGTAAATATGAAAACTTTTTTACTTTTTCTATTAATAAATCGACTTATTTAATCAAAATAAAATATAAAAAAAGAAAATCTGACTTAAATTTAATGTTCAAGACTAATCGTTTGGGTCTTTCAAACGAGAAGTTAATCAAGCATATTATATTGGTTATTAATATCAATATAGTATTGATGTTTGATATAGTATTTAATTGTAATATTGTTAATATAATTGTAAAATTAAGTGGTATATTTTATTTTGTGTCAATATTTGAATCTGCATCAGCAAATAATAAATAATAAACAAAAATTGTAGCAAAATAAATATATGTGTACTTTCAAATTAAATAATACCTATAGCATTAAACAATGTATGAGTATTTGTATTTCTTCCTATTGCACGCCATATTTAAACCCACAGTAGACATTATGTTAACATTTGATATTCCAATTTTAAGTTGAATATCTTCATTTTAAACTTTTATTTTCCATATTTCCTTCTTTTTCACTTAGCTTTCAAACAAATCTGCTCTCCAACATAATCGTAATTACACGTAAAAATAAATACATAGTAAAATATCAATTAAACATATCCATAGCAACCAAATACTATATAATCCCTTCCAAGTTGAAAATTTTTTCTTCTTCACCTCATGCACAATTTACCATAGACCTTGAATTTTATTATGTATCTGTATTTGTATTAGTATTAGAATTAATATTGTAATTTATTTTATTTTATTATATTATATATACTAATACTACTACTATATGCTTTACATAATATATATGACAAGAGATATCACAGTTTTGCTAGAAAAATTCTGCCGAGTTTGAAATTCATGCTTTCTAGTGGGTTTGAGTTATAAGAGTGCAGATACATATTGTAATTGTAATTGTAATTGTAGTAGATACATTGTAGATTTTTAAAATGAGAGGTTATATTTTGTATATATTATTACTAATATTCTATTAAATCTACAAAGTATTCAGTTTAAATCTTCAAAAAATATTGTCTTTCTCATTTCCATTTTTTTATATTGCTGTTTAACGTCTAAAATTGTCTTACTGATAAATTATTTATATTCTCTCAGCATTTCAATTTCTACAATTTCACTTTCTACTTTTTTCAATTTACCTTCGATGGTTTTTTAATTAAACTTAATTAACCGCAATTATATCTAAATATAGAAACCCAATCCCAATTGATCACATTTTAAGACAAATTTAACGAAAATAGACCAAATTGTAGTGTACCTGAATGTTGTCATGGAAATAAGATTATCTTTTAGGTTTAAAGTAACTAATTTAGAATAATTTAAGATTTTTATAAGATTTTCATAATATTTTTTAAAAGAAATTCATAAGCAATTTACAAAAAAAACTTGTAAAAGACTTATTTAAAACCCACAAATGAACGTCATCGGATTAGTTTCAGGAGGTAAAGACTCTTTTTACAACTTAATGAATTGTGTTTATAATGGACACAGAATAACAGCATTAGCAAACTTACATCCATCAAAAACTAAAGTTAAAGACATTAATTCGACTGATGAAATTGATAGTTATATGTATCAAACTGTAGGTTTTGAAGCAGTTGATCATTACAGTGAATGCTTAAATGTTCCTTTATATAGAAGAGAAATTATAGGAGACTCTTTAAATCAGGAATTGGACTATCATGTTGATCATTTAAAAAAAACAAATAACAGTTCCACAGAAAGTGAAACAGTTTTAGACGAAACAGAGGATTTATTTATTTTATTATCGGAAATTAAAGAAAAACATCCAAATGTTAATGCCGTTTCTGTTGGAGCAATATTATCTACATACCAACGAACAAGAGTCGAGTCGGTTTGTTCAAGATTAGGTCTTGTAGTGCTTTCATATCTTTGGAGAAGAAAACAAGATGAACTATTACAAGAAATGATAGATTGTAATATTGACGCAAGAATTATAAAAGTAGCCGGTGAAGGATTGGATGAAAGTGATTTAGGTAAAAGTCTTAAAGACGCACAACGTAAATTAATAAAATTAAATTTATTTTATGGTTTACATTTATGTGGAGAAGGAGGTGAATATGAAACTTTAGTTCTTGATTGTCCGTTGTTTGTTAAAAAACTTGTAATTGATAAGTCTACTGTAGTTAAACATTCAAATGATTCGGTTTTTTATCTAAGAATTACTAAAGTCTCCACTCAAGAAAAAGATTATGATCCGAATTGGAAACTAACGTTTAGAGCTCCTAATTTGTTACATTATGTGGAAAATACAAATCTAATCATAAAACCATATAATTCTATTAAAAAGAGTCACATTATTTCCGACCCAAACGAAGTTGCAAAAGAAGCTGAGGAGGTATTTAGCAAAGCTTTGAAAAGAGTAAAAAATATACGGGATGTTTTATTTGTTTCGTTGGTTATCTCTGATATGCAATATTTTGATGTAATTAATAAACAATACATTAAAATCTTTAACATGGTAAACCCACCCGCAAGGTCTTGTATAGAGTCGAGTTTGCTTCCAGCTGGTGAGAAACTGCAAGCATTTTTTTACTTTTATCCTGAAACAAATATAAACACAAATACAAATACAAATTCAAATTTTATATGTAAACGGCAAGGACTTCATGTACAATCAAGATCTTATTGGGCACCGGCAAACATTGGTCCGTACTCTCAAGTTGTACAACAATTTGGTATGATGTATGTATCCGGTATGATACCTTTAAATCCATCATCAATGGAAATGTTCAATGTCATATCAAAATCCGAAAGTCAAGTTGAGGAATTATTTAACATTCAAATTCAAGGCGATTTATGCCTTCAACATGTTTATAATGTTCTAAGCGCTGGACTATGTCCTGATAATGAAGTGGAACCTGAAATCCAAATGGCTTATAACATTGTCTATATAACTTCCAAAGAAGGATTTGGAATTCCACAAAAGGTTTGGAAAGAATTTGACAAAAATGAATTTTTACATAAAAATAAAACAGGAATGTTAGTAGTCCAAGTTGACAATTTACCTAAAAATGCAAATATTGAATGGTCTGGATGTGGAATAAATAACAAATATATTGACTCTTTACTATACAATTACGATATGGATGACGACGAAAACAATGATAAAGTTTACAAAATATCTAGTGAAGAGATTAAAAATAAATATTATTCTATTTTTATTACAAAATTTGGGTTCAATATTATTTTTACAATTACTATAAAGGAAACAAAGGAAAATTATTTACAAGAAATTTCAAATTTGATAAGGGAAAAACTACCAAATTTTGAATTTTTTTACTCTGGAACATGCTATTGGTTGAATAATACAATAGAGGATTGTTATAAACTATTACAACTTTATTTGGATCCTATAAAAAATTTAAAAAATAGTATCGAATTTATAAAAGTACATGCTATTGAAAATGCACATACTGAAAAAGCCGAGCTTGGGATAATTTTACGAGCATTTACTTACTATAAATAATATTCTGTAATACGAAAGAATATTTCGTAATACGACATATTATTACGTATTTCACGATATGGAAATTTCATTCTAATGAATTTCATTTTTTGATTTTCCGTCGATAATCGCTATAGCAACGCAACATTATAATGCAACTGGGTTGAGGGTAATTAATATTTTTTTTTTAATTAAAATTTTAATAAAAATCTTTAAAAAAGATCTTAAAAAATTTAAAAAAAGTTAAAAAAAAGTGCTTTTCAAAGAGACAAAAATCATGGAAAAAGAAACTCTACGGCTACATATTTCACCAATTTCTAAAGAATTGAAAGAAAATGAGAAGGATTTTCAAGAACGACTGAGTGAATATGGAAAAATTATTAAACCATTGGAATATTTTAAAAAAGAATTAAGTGATTTCTGGTTCGGTTACATTACAATGGAGTTTGCGTCAGCTGCAAAATTTTCTAAATTACAATCTGATCTTAATGGTGTTAAATTTAAGGGCGTTACATTGAGAATAGAGAAAGCTTTACCCAGATATAATGAGTTATTTAATAATAAAGTAGTTAACAAAAACGAGGAAAATAAATATATAGAAACTAATGTTGATGACAAAAAAACAGATACAAGAGATTTAATTTGCGGGAAAATAATTCCAGGAAGAATTAGAAAACCAAGAAATGAAAATGAATTAAAAAATTTCACATTTAGAACAATTATTAAAGGTAAATTTAAAAATGGCAGAGAAAAAATAATCACCATGAGACCAGGAAAGACCAATAAAAAAAAAAAACTATGGGGCATAAAGAAAGTTCCCTTAGATAGTTTAGTTAGTTTGTTTTCAAATGGGATTTGGAAGAATAGTCTTAACGAGATTGTAGATAAACTTCAAGAGCGTAGAGATATACGGAAACTAGATTCAAATTTAATAACTAATAGTGAAAAACCTGATTTAGAAAATCATTTGAATGAGGACTCAGAAAAGAAGGAATATGAAGAAGAGAAGTCGCGAAATCTTGCTGTTTTAGATTCCCTATTTGGTAATGACCCAGAAGAAAAAAACTTAAATAGTTCAAACATAGATACTGTTGATTTTGACTCTGCTTCTGATTCCGAAGTTGATACAAAAACGGAAACAAATGTTTTAAAAACACTGTTTGATCCCATTAAGGGGGAAGTAACTTCCAATGAGGTGTTTACCTTTTTTGATCACAACGAAGATGACCAATCGGACGATACACAACAAATCTCAAATAATACAAATCAAAACAAAGCTAGTATACAAACAAATATTGCAGATTTGGTTTCATTACCAGAATCAAATAAAGGACTATTTTTCTTACACAATGACTCTCCATATTTAAGCACAATGTCTGCTTTATCAAAACTGAAAACCCCAGTAGAGCAACTGCCCACAAGAGAGAAATGGGAGGAAGAATTTTACGAAAATCGAGGTGAATGGAGCAGATTGGCAAAAAGAAGAAAACGAGATGCTATTCGTTCAGAAAAACGTTCTCGTCTACGTCGACATCAAATATCTCATCCTCTTCTGGAGAATGTACATTAATCTTATGATTATTACAATGTTTAAGCAGAAATCCACTGCAATTATTTATGATCACGCTACCTACACTACACTACACTACACTACAATGTAATATACTCATTTTACTTTACTCTACTATTATTTATTTTATAATATTACTTTTTTTTTCCTATTACAATTTAATATTTTAATATTATTAATTTAGATTTTTATTTCCAAATTAGTCAGTTTTCAAGCCTTTTTAATATTTCCATCAGTAATCATTAGTTATAGTACCTGCTTTTACATTAAAATTTACCCTACAATGTATTACCTGGAAATACACAATTATAAATTACGTCGTAATAAAGAAATCTTGTTATTACCCTCTTTTGGATTAATTAAATTTAGAAAATTTTTTAATTAAATTTTAAATACATTTTAAGCGAACATTAAAGACTATTTTTTTCTAAAAAAAAATTTCAACTTTTATAAAAAAAAAAAAAAAATCATTATAATCATAAAAAAACTATAAATAAACTATAAAAAAATTATAAAAAAATTATAAGAAAAATAGGTCAAATCTTGCCAAGATGGTTATGGAATTTCATTCGATTGATGATATTCGTACGTTATTTGTATTGGCAACATTAACTGGTAAGACTATTAAACTAAATGGAATTCGAAGTGGAAGCACACACCCGGGAACTAGTGACGATGAGATTTGTTTTATGAGAATTATTGAAAAAATAACGAATGGGTCGGTGATTGAAATTTCCTACACAGGTACATCTGTCTTTTACAAACCTGGTATATTGATTGGTGGGAAATTCAGTCAAAATTGTCCAGTTTCAAGAGGCTTAGGATATTATTTAGAGTGCCTATGTGTCCTTGGACCATTTTGTAAAAATCCTTTAGAGGCAAGACTTAAAGGTATCACAAGTGGAGGTAAAGATGTTTGTGTTGATACTATTAGAACAGTTTTATTTCCCTTGATGGAAAAATTTGGTATTATGGAACCAGAGTTGGTTATTGAGTCTCGTGGTAGTGCACCACTAGGTGGTGGAGAAATCGTTTTGAAAATACCCCATGTTATTGGACAAACAAAGACTTTATTTATTCCATTTAATAATAATGTTGATATTAATAATCATGTGAGTATGAATGTAAATATTGGTAGTAATGGAGCTTTTAAAGGTATTTGTCCAATACAAAGAATCAGGGGAATTGCCTACTCGACTAGAGTTTCACCAAGTATAGTCAATTCAATAGTTGAAGGTTGCAGAGAAGTTTTAGCCAATACAGGTTGTGAAACTCATATTTACACTGATCCTGCTCGCGGTGAAGAAGCAGGTAAATCTCCTGGTTATGGCGTGACAATTGTTGCAGAGATGGGTAACGGTTGGAATATTAATGCAGAATCAGTTGGTTCCCCCGGAAGTGATGCTTATCAGGTTGGTAAAATCGCAGCTCAAAGGTTATTGTATGAGATTTCTTTAGGTGGTTTAATAAGCAGAAGTATATTGTGGGAATGTATTATATTTATGGTACTTGGTTCAGAGGATATTAGTCAAATTTATTTAGGTTTAGGTTGCATTGGACCAAATGCTATTTTATTATTAAGACTCGTTAAAAGATTCTTTGGTGTTGAATCTATTTTGGATGTTCCAGAAGATGAAAATGAGGAAGGGGAAACTAAGCATGATTATAGAAGTCTAAATGAAAGTCAGGCTTCCATAGATGGAAGAAAAAGACATAGATTGATAAATATTGAAGATGCTGGCGCAGCGTATCAAATTCAAAGAATATTGAAAAGGAAAAAGTTACATTCCACAGCTATGTTGTTTCTAAGAGGTTGTGGATACGCTTCAGTGTCAAGGAGGGTTGCATAGTTTGTTTGTTATTGTGTTTGTTATTGTGTTTTCTATATACTTTATTTCTACATATTAATATTATAAATTGTTACACATTAAATAAGATAAACTATACATTAAATATTTACAAAGTATAAAATAAATACGACAAACTATAAAATAAATATCTACAATTACTTGCCCTTTCGAAGTCCCAGAGCTGTTTTATATGGAGGCGCTGTCGGTGGCTGCACAGGATCTAAAGAAAGTTCAGTCGCAGACCGTGTGTATGTTGCATCAGAATCGTACTCTGATAAATCTCCACAGGCTACAAAAGGTGCTATTAGTCTGGAGTCCTGGGAATATAGTGAGGGAAGATTTGGATTTCTATTATTTTCCATATTGTCATCTTCACTACTAAGAATTTTGTTATTATTAGTATTGTCATTAGTAAGTATAGTTGGATTTTTTGTTAATAAAGAATTACAAGGTCTGTAATCCTGACAAACAACAAAAGACTCTAAAGAAGAAAGTCTTGAGGCTCTTGGCTTTGCGCAGGATACATGAGAAAAGAAACAACCTAATTGAGAATAAAGAAGATCAGCATCTCTACCTCTAAAAATTTTTGCCACAAAAGTTCCACCTGGTCTTAATAAAGCCATTGCAGTGGATAAAGCAGACCTTATAAGTTCAGCTTGAATATATTCATCTAAATCATGTAAACCAGTAACATCAGGAGCACCATCTGAGACAACTAAATCAGCTGATTTGTTTCCAAATATTTCTAAAATTCTTGATAATGTACTAGGATGAGTTATGTCTGCCTGTAAAGTGTAAACTCCATCAATTGGTGAAATTGGTTGTAAATCAACAGCAACAATTTTAGCATCACAATTACTATCTTTATTATCCTTAACTAATCTAGATAAAACCTGTGACCATGATCCTGGTGCTGCGCAAAGATCTACTATTCTTTTAACATTATTACCTAAAAGATGAAATTCAGAGTCAAGCTGAAGTAGTTTAAAAGCTGATCTTGCTCTCCATCCTTGTTCTTTTGCTTTTCTATAGTATAAATCTCGTTTATCTTTTGATGCTTTTCCCATGATGAATTTATATGAAAGTCTATCCCTTTATTTTGAAATTATTTATTATAATTTATTATTTTTTTTTTTATATATATATATATATATTTTTTTTTTTTCTTAGTCGCTTTTAAAGGTCATTAATTGAAATCAAAATATGATAAAATAGATAATAGTCCCCCTGATGAGATTCGAACCATTGTCTTATTTGAATAATAGTCCCCCTGATGAGATTCGAACCATTGTCTTATTTGAATAATAGTCCCCCTGGTGAGTTTCGAACCATTGTTTTTATTTAAATAATAGTCCCCCTAACAAGACTCGAAACGTGTTTTATTCAAATAAATCTTCCCCAGTTGTATTCGAACCAGGACTTTTTATTTTCTCTATGAATAAATCACAATTTTGAACTAGGATTTAAATTAAAATTCAACTAGATTATATAAAAAAATAAGATAAAAACACTAAATTACTGTAAAAATACAAAAACTTAATAAGAAATGGATGAACAAGTGCAAATGATAAGTGGAGTTCCAAATCTGCTTTCTCATGACAAAATTTATTCTATAATTGTCGGTGGAACCACCTTTTCTCTAAGGTGAGAAGAACAAAATTTAAAAATTTTTTTTTTTTTTTTTTTACTTCCCAATATTTATTAACTTTTCTCTTATCAGTGGTCTATCTTTATCTTCTGATGGTGCGTATTCTATTTATTTTATTATATTCTACTATTTGTTACATTTTTCTTCTTTTGATACTTCCTTTAGTAGTATGACTAATAACAATCACATGATGACTAATACAAACATTTATACTACTACTTATTAGTAATAGTATGTGTTTGTATTACAAATCACATTTTATAGGTCCCTCATATTTTACTGAGTATTTTAAACAGTTCGACCAATTACAAAAGACGCCTGCGCTGGTCGTAGACCGGTCACCAGATGTGTTTGTTCTTATTTCCAAACATCTGCAGGGTAAGAAATATGACTAAATTATTTGGTAGAATTAGTCATTTTTGGGTGTTTATGACTAACTAAAGATCATTTATGAGCCTTCGGGTGTTTTTTTTTTTATTTTTTTTTATTTTAATATAGGATATGATGTTCCTGTATCAAGCCAAGAAGAATTTTGTTCCTTGTACTCAGATGCAATGTATTATTCTCTTCATAAATTGATTAAAAGGTTACATGATTCAGAGGCATTTATTTCTATTGGTGGTCGAACATTTCATATTCCTACAACATTGTTTTCAGCTCCTGGAGATAAAAATAATTTTCTTGCCTTATCATTTGCAGTCTTTTTTACAAGACCTAGTGATGATTTAGATACCACTAATCCAATAAATTCTGGTTCAAATCAGATGTTTAGACCTCCAGTTTTGAAATTGCCTAGTTTACCAACTAGATCAGGTGATCTTTTCGAGAAATTAGTTAAAATAGCCTTAGGTGAACCTATTGAAACAGTTATAAAAGGTGGAATTATCGAAAGAAATGCAGAACGAAATGCTCTTATAAATGAATGTAGATATTATAGATTTTTAGAAATCGAACAAAGATTGATTCCATGTAAAGTGACTCAACATGAAATAACTATAAATTTAAGATATATTAAATCAACTGGAATAAGTAATGATATTAATAGTGATTTAATAAAATATAAAAGACCTTTTATTGATAAGATTATAAGAACTTTAGTTTTACAGTTGAGTATAGAAAATGAAAATGAATATCCAATAGCTGAATTTGATCAAGATTCAAATAAGTTAATATTTTTAGACAATGACATTATTAAGAAGTTAACTTCATTATTTGAAATAGATATTTCTATTGTAAATGCTGAAAATAGAATGTATCCCATTCAAAATGAAAATTCAAATATTCTAAACCAACAAATCCCATTTGCTAAGGGTCTCAAAAGAAGAAGAAGTTTATTACTAAGTAAACTTCTTGTTCATATTCAAAAGAATCCTTTTAAGTTTTTGATTCTACTATATAAGGAGTATGATGCAGAGAATAAACCAAGAGAATTTCTACCAGAATTTATATAGAATTATTAGCCGCAAAATACCCGATAACCGAAAATGTAATACGATGTATTATTTATTATTTAGGCGGTATCTTATATACTTTTTGTTAAGTAAATTTCAAACTGATTATATAATATAAAAACAGTGTATTACCTTTATATCACTATAGCAACTCGTTTCCAATAAAAAAACCTTTATTTCAATGACAACGACACAGTTAACAACACAAGAGAGTAAAGAAAAATAGTAACAAATAATATAGTTTGTACTAAAAAATTATACGTTGGAGATACAAAAAACATACAATATGACAACTGCTTATGTTCTTCCTTCAGTAGTTCGAGAATTAAGATTTATTCTCTCTACAGATACGTCTTCTGCGGGATTACGGTGAGTGCATTGTTATATATTACAAATTTAGTATATTTACACTTGTTTAATTTATTTATTTAATTTATTTATTTAATTCATTTTACTTCAATTAATCAAGTCTCACACTAACCTTTAGCTCCTTTATAAACAAAACTTATCCCACATTAAAACGTCACAATCCAAACACACCTCTACTTATTAGAGAATCAACTGTTGGAACAGTTCCTTCAGTTTATGCTCGATTTCCTTTTGGATTGGAAAAGCGAATCCGAGTACCGGATTTGTCCGAATCTGATGTAGAAAAAGCTATTCAAAACTTAATAGTCCAATAATGCGATATGATATATAGTGTTAATATAATTAATTAATTTATTATATATATATATATATATGTAAATGGAAAGAAAAACGAATAAATTATGATGTATAATATTTTTTTTTTTTTTATAATTAAATCTAATACTAATTAAGAATTTTTCTATACTTTATTTGTTATAAAATTAGGGTTTTAAACCCTAATTTTATTATTACTTCCCAAATGAGTACATCCCCCACGCTAGAGATCCATCTTGGGAAGTATATTCCTGTTTGGGAATACTATTTCCAGCAGCACCTACAGTAAAAAAAATGGGCATTAAATGTTCCAAAGTAGGATGAGCTTCTCTTAAATCTTTCCTATTTAATATATTAATTAAATTTTTTTTCCTTTGAATATAATTTTTTGAGTTTATAATTGCATCTTTTAAAGCATTATCAAATGATGAAGTATAAGAAAATTTACTATTTGGTGAACTGTAAAACATATCTCTAAGATTATGTACAGTCATTCCTGATCCTATTATTAGAAAACCTTCTTCTCTTAATGGTGAAAGAATTTCTCCTAATGATAAGAAAGCTTCTGCATATGAAATTGGATCATTTTCCAATCTAATATTTGAACTTGGTTCAGATATTTGAATTACAGGAATATCTCCTAATAGTGTATTAAATTTTTTATTATTTTTTTTATTAATATTATCACTATCAAACATAACTTTTAAAGGTGCCCATAATCCGTGATCGAATCCACGTTGAGGGACAGTTATTAATGTATTAAATTTTTGTTTTTCTTGTAATAGAGTTGAAATTTTTTGAGCAAGTTGTAAATTTCCAGTAGTTGAGAATTTTTCTTTATAAAGTTTATCTGGAAAACCATAAAAATCATAAATTAATTTATTTTCTTCACCATTTGGAGCACAAGATATTTTTATTAAATATTTATTTTTATTTTCAAATATATTTTTTTCATTTTCAAATATATTTTTTTCATTTTCATCTTCATTGGCTTGCCAATGTGCTGAAAGTACAATTACACCTTTAATTTTACTACTATCTAATACATTTTTACCTAATCTTTTAACTGTATCATAAGCACCTTTTTCTTCTTCTCCATATAAAAAAGAAGGACTTCCATGTGAAATAAAAAATACATCTAAAGGTAATTTTTTATTATTATCCATATTAAATTTTAGAATTTTATTAATTGTAATTTTAAATATGTTTATATTATTATACAAGTAATTCATAAAAATGCTAAAAAATATAATAAAAACTGTGAAAAAAATAATTCTCATTGTGAATAAAACGAATCATAATAGTTAATTTAACTATGTATGTAAATATAATATTTATAATTATTACAACGATTATAGATGTTAAATATTATTAAATATTATTAATTATTATAAATAAAGTATTATAAATAAAGTATTATTGGATAGGGTTCAACAAGATATTATAAATAATATTTAATAAGTATTTTGATTTAGTATATTAACTATCAAGTGAATGTCTACTGTTTGTTTAATGACAACTTTTACATACTTAGTTATGGAGTGACAAGGTATTGTGTGTATTTACTATTAGATATCTTATTATTATATGTATTTACTATTATACTCTATGTATTTATTATATGTGTTTACTATTATATACGCTATGTATTTATTATATATATTTACTATTAAATATTTTATTATTTATGTGTATTTACTATTAATTGTTTTATTATTTATTGTATATATTTATTATACGCATTTATTACTATTAGATATCTTATTAGTTATTATATGTATTTACTATTAAATATCTTATTATTTATTATATGCATTTATTATTAAATATTTTATTATTATATATATTTATTATTAATTATCTTATTATTATATGCATTTATTATTAAATATCTTATTATTTATTATATGTATATATTATCAAATATTTTATATTTACTTTATATATTTACTATTAAACATTTTATTATTTACTCTATATATTTACTATTAAATATCTTATTATCTACTCTATATTTTTACTATTAAATATTTTATTATTTATTATATGCATTTATTATTAAATATCTTATTATCATATGTATTTATTATTAAATATTTTATTATTAAATATTTTATTATTATATATATTTATTATTAATTATCTTATTATTATATGTATTTATTACTATTAAATATCTTATTATTTATTATATGCATTTATTATTAAATATTTTATCATTTACTCTATATATTTACTATTAAATATTTTATTATTATATGTGTTTATTACTATTAAATATCTTATTATTATATGTATTTATTATTATTAAACATTTTATCATTTACTCTATGTATTTACTATTAAATATCTTATTATTATATGTATTTATTACTATTAAATATCTTATTATTATATATATTTACTATTAAACATTTTATTATTTATTATATATATTTATTATACGCATTTATTACTATTAGATATCTTATTAGTTATTATATGTATTTACTATTAATTATCTTATTATTATATGTATTTATTATTATTAAACATTTTATCATTTACTCTATGTATTTACCATTAAATATCTTATTATTATATGAATTTATTACTATTAAATATCTTATTATTTATTATATACATTTATTATTAAACATCTTATTAGTTATTATATGTATTTATTATTAAATATTTTATTATTATATATATTTATTATTAATTATCTTATTATTATATGTATTTATTACTATTAATTATCTTATCATTTACTCTATGTATTTACTATTAAATATCTTATTATTATATATATTTATTATTAATTATATTATTATTATACGCATTTATTACTATTAATCATCTTATTATATGTAACTAAATAAATAATGTAATCTTTAATCATGTACTATGATATTATATAAATCTAAATAATTTATATTGACTTTTATTATTTAATTACAATCAAGTGAATAAGTTATGTTTATAGCGTTATTATAAATGTATTTAAGGCACAAATGTGTATATCGTATTAATTTGTGCAAATAATACGTTTACTTTAAAAAATGAATTCCAATAATTTAAATGAATATATAGATAATATAATACAGTTTATAAATATTTTATATGTTAAACTTAATTTCTGCATTTTACTTATAATTCAATATGGTTTATAATAATATTGGTAACTATGGAACGGAGGGAAACTCAAAGAATTTAGGGTCCTTCAAATAATAAATCAAGGAGTTATTAACAGATAAAAAAATTAATAATAATCAGTAAATAATAAATAATAAATAAAAAATAAAAAACTAAAAGAAAATTAAGATAATCAGAAATAGTGTATTATGTTGTAAAATAGTGGTTATTAATGTATTATATAGAAAATATAAAAATACTTCCGTAAAGTAATACTTCGTAATAGTCGTTATTATATTATTATTATATTATATATTATATTATTATTATATTATATATTATATTATTATTATATTATATTATATTATTATTATTATATTATTATTATTATATTATTATTATATTATTATTATATTATATATTATATATTATTACATCATATTATCTTCATATTTAATACATATTATATCAAATTAAACAAAATAAATAACAAATTCTCAGTACATATGTCTTTTTGATGTGTTTCTGATACAATGGGATTAGCTTTTAACACTTATTTAAGAGGAGAACGTATATACGGCTGTTCCCATTGTAAATCTCATTTAGCTGTATCCGAAGATATTTTATCCAAGGTGTGTAATATAATTTTATATTATTCTCTATTAAATATTCTAATTTTTAGTCTTTTACAGGTTCACATGGAACAGCTTATTTGTTTAACAAAGTGTAAGTTTTAAAAAATTATATCATTATTATTACTATTATTTTTTATATGTTTTTAACTTCCAGTGTGAATGTCAAAGAAGGTGAAATCTCCGAAAGAAACATGCGCACAGGAATCTACACAGTTAAAGACATATCCTGTGCCAGATGTTCACAATATGTTGGATGGAGATATGTTCGTGCATATTCAGAGACTGAATCATACAAAGAAGGAAAATATATATTAGAAACCTCACAATTTATTCATGTTAAATGATTTATTATCTACCTTTACATCTATTTATTATATTTTATTATCACTATGAGTATTACTATTACTTTCTTACTATAGTATTTTATATTATAGTATTTTATATTATTATAGTATTTTATATTATCATAGTATTTTATATTATTATAGTATTTTATTATAGTATTTTATATTATTTTTATTTTTTTTTTTTTTTTGCATTTATCTTTTTTCTTCAGTATTGGATTATGAGTTGGTTTTTCGGGTGTCGGTTATAGGGATTGGTTAAATTAAGGTTATCGGTTACTATTGGTTATATTATCGTTAAGGTTGCATTGGGGTGTTTGGATATCCGGATTCGGTTATAATCTTGTCTATCTTTTTAAATTTTATTTTCATTTTTATCATTTTTTATCATTTTTTGTTTATTGTTAATCTTGTTAATCTTGTTTATAGTTATTTTTACTATTACTGTTATTCATTACATCTTAATTATCATTTATCCATTAATAAACTTATATTACAATTTAGCTTTTTGGTTTATAATATCAACCTTATCTTTCCCTGTAAATTCTTCATAAAACCCATTCTTTATCCAGTATAATGGTCCACTAATAATTTCCTGATATCCTTTGTCAATATTCTCTGGATCCTCCCAAGGCGAATACTTTTTATAATAAGACTTCATTATTTTATTGTTACCTGTAAGTGCAATTTTTTCAACTATTCTTACAAATATTGGAATCGCATAAGAAGGTATTCTCTTTTTTAACCCAATTGAAAGATTATTAACTATCTCCTCAATATCTTTATCATTATTATCTCTAATTTCAATACAGGCATATCCAGCTTTTCCTTCATAACCAGGAACTTCAATACCAACAACAACAGCTCCAATAATTCTATCATCACATTTCACAATAGCTTCTTCAACTTCATTTGTTGCTACATTTTCAGATTTCCATCTAAATGTATCACCAAGTCTATCTAGAAAATAAACGAATCCATCTCTATCTGATCGCATCACATCACCAGTTCTAAACCATAAATCTCCTTTATTTCGTACATTTTTAATTAGTTTCTTTTCTGTACTCTTTTTATCTCCAAAGTATCCGCCAAACCCTTGTGACAAACTTCCTCGCATATTAACTAATCGACCAACTGTACTTTCTGTATCAACTTTATTAGTATTATCATTATCACTTGAATTATTTTTCCTCACCATTTGAAGCATTTCTCCTGCCTCATTATAGTTACATGGTATACATAAACCAGTCTTGGGATCTCTGGCAAGATCAAATTCTGAATTGTTACTATTATTATCTAATTTAAATATTCCCATAGATGAATTAGAACCACTCAAAATATTCACAAGTGGTCCAAATCTTCCTACTGCACCATGACCAAAATCTCCAAACTGAATGTTAAAAGTTCCAGAAACAGACTCAGTTGCTGCATAAAATTCAACAACCATTGGTATATTAAAAGTCTTTTTAAAATCTAACCAAATATCAGGTCGCATTCCATTTCCCATGACCGCTCTCACTTTGTGTTTTGCCATTAATTTTTTTCTATCTAAATTAGTTTCTTTTAATTTCTTTTCATACTCAAGAAGATATCTACAAGTTTCACCAACATATAAAAACACATTAGCATGAGATTCAATAATACTGTCCCAGAATCTACTAACTGAGAACTTTTTATCTAGGGCAATTCCTGCTCCAACACAAAGAGGTGTTATTACACCAAAGAAAGCACCAGAAGAATGATAAAGAGGCATTGGACAATAAAGAACTTCATTTGATTTCAACCATAACATTCCAGCACCAATTCTACCTCCTAACCATAGTCTTCTAAATGATATTTTAGCTGCTTTTGATCGTCCAGTAGTACCAGAAGTAAATATCAAAAGGGCCGTATCATCTAATTTTTCTTTTTCATTACCATTGTATCTTATTGGAAGATTATTGTTTAAAAATTTATCAAAATCTAATGATGTTTTTTTATTTTTCCAAATCAAATTAGATTTTTCAAAATATTTCTTATTTTTTTCCTCTAGGGAATTAATACATTTTAAAATTTCCCCATTTGAAGAGAAAATTGAAATAGGAAGGTTTCGCGAAAAGCGATCTAAAAAGACTGTGATTACGTTGTTATTTTGTCCTCCAATTAAATCTTCATGAATCAACACTGCATCAATTTTCCCTGTATCAAAACAATCCACCATGTTATCAGGTTTTAAGTTATAATTAATAAACACGGGAACACAACCTGCCGCGTAGATTCCAAACCAACAGGCCAAAAATCCTATCCCATTAGGTGAGATTAAAGCAATATGTTTTCTTCGATCACGACTATCAATTTTTTTATTCTTCTCATTAAAGGCATCTTTTCTCTCTTCATTATTACCTATATTTTCTTTGTCTTTTGCTATATGCAGTTCACAAATAGTCAGGTGTTTCAAAATCACAAAGGCAATTTTTAAGGAAAGGTCGCGCCATTGTCCATAAGACCATCTTCGACCTCCGTCCCAAACAGCCGCGGACGGTCTAGAGCTAGACACATTCTGATTACCAATATTTTCTAATTTATTACTAATATAAGAAGTCTTAGTCAGAATACCATTATCATTACTAAGCTCAGATTCTGCCCTCTCCTCTAACAAAGTAAAAAAATTCAATTTCCCAATAGCGGCTCTATGGAACATTCCTAATTCGGCAAACAGAAAGGCTCTAATAAGTTTGAAATCGGCCACAATTTGAAACTTAGAGTCTGCGTAAACGGCCGCAGCCAACAAAGCACCTGTATTCATTTTATTATTTGTATTATTTGTATTTTTTTTATTTTTTCTGATTTTATGATTTGATATAATAGTTATATTGTACGTTTTTTATAGTTTTTGAAAAGTGTGGAGATAAATCTGATGTCATAAATACAATGAATATTACGTAACAAACGTAGTTTATTATGTAATACTCAATTGCAATTTACCCTACACTCAAATTAAATTTGATTGCGATCACCACAACAACCGTTGGTATAGCAACATGTAATACCCATGGGTTTCCACAAAATTGGTGAAGCTCATTTAAATTTATTGTAGAGAATTAATATATGAAGAACAAGGAAATAAAAAAAAAAATAAAAAAAAAAAAAAACAATAAATAGATAGAATAAAAAATAATTAGAATAAAAGTTACATATAAAAATAAAAGACAATAGAATTTATAATACTTTTAAATAAATTTAATTTTTTTTTTTTTTTTTTTTTTTTTTTGTTTTGTTTTATTTTATTTCTAATTTTTACTCTATGGATCCAGTCTCAGTTTACTGTCCTTGCGGAGTTGCACTTTCAAATAATAAAAATGTCATTGACGTTGTACGTTCCAGAAACAGTTTTCTTGTAGAATTGTACTTCTGTTTAGACTGTTTTTCTATAAGATGCGAGAAGTGTTCAGCCCGTGAAGTAGTTTCTTTATACTGTCCCTGTTGTTTGACACTTACAGACATTTCAAATTCTCTGCTTTTTCATGGAGATCCTATGGTGTCTGATAGTGTTATAACTTCTAATACTAATAATAATACAAATACAAATAATACGCAAACGAAGAGTCCTGGATTGATTACTAACAATGGAAGAGCTATTAGTCAATCACCTAACGACAAAAAATATGGAAAGGGTTACTTAGGAAAAAATATTGGAAATTTGCCCAAGACCTGTACTCGAAATTGTCTCTTGTGTCCACGCTGTTTTATTCAGTTGTCCGTTTTGGCTGCAGACGTGACTAATAATGATGCTAGTGTGACTAACGATGGTAATATGATTACTAATATGGGAACCACCACGAGTCCTACGATTAGTAACATACGATCTAGTATTACTAATCGAATTACTAATAAAATTAATAATATGACTAAGGATACCGCAAATCTTTCTTCAACTGTAATCTTAAAATGTCCCTATTGCGGATGGAGTTCGCATTTGAATTCAAATTTGGAATTTGATAAGTTACCAGAATCTGGATCCTTAGTGTATCAATTACGGAAACAAATAACAATTGATTCAAATAATAATTTTGGTGGAAAATTTGGTGGCAATCTAAGTGAACTTGAAGAAGGATTAGAGAAAAAAACTGGTAAAGATAATGAGAAAAAAATCTCATTATCAACCTCATTTTGGTATAAAAACTTAAGAGAAATCGGAATTTCTAAAAACTTTGATAAATTATTTTCAAACAATCTAGAAAACGAAAATGTTATACAGTTTAATGAAGAAAATGATATTTTATTAGCAAAACAATTAAGAAAATTTGCCTTAAATGGTTCTTTTGTTAGCAATTCAATCTATGATTCAGATTTTAGTACTCTTTCACAAGTTTTAAACCAACAATTTCCTCCAAGAGTATCATTTTTAAACAGTAACTTTAATATTAAAAATCCAAATACAGATACAAATATTGATGTACAACTTCCAGATCAATTAGCAAGATTCAGTGCTAATCTTATTCCTTTTCCTCCAACACTACATTCTCGAGTGTCCCGAAGATGTAAAGATTGTAGACATATTTTGGTAAAACCTGATTTTATTGTAAAAACGAAATCCTCAAAAACGTCTAGTCCAGTATCATCAAAGTTTAGAATTAAACTAATGGCAATAAACTACATTCCTTCACTTTCTATTACGCCATCTTACTTTAAATCAAAGAATATAAAAAAGTATTATCTCACAATTGTGAATCCCTCATTTGAACCAATTCTATTAAACCTATCTGCGCCTTCTTCTATTCATCCTCTTGATAATTTATCCCCATTATTTAAAAACCTATCAACTGTAAATGTAACTCTAATTTACCCCTCTGTACGTATCGGTGCTTCTCGTGATTACGATCCTGAAACTCCAATAACTCTTGCAATGGTTGCTTCTTCCAACAATGACAAAATTTTAGATAATTCAAATAATATAAGTAACAACAATCAAACTGGTTTGAATAACTCTTTGGGTAAACAATCATTGGGGATTGTGGATAGAGGTTCAAATTGGGTGAAATTATTAGTTGAAATAAATTTAAATTATGATATAGAAAAAATATCTAATCAAAAAAATCTAGATCCAAAGGCAATGAAAACCATAATCTACCAAATTCCTTTATTTGTTTCAACAACCTATACTATTCCAGATTCGCAAAAGACAAACCAGGTTTCATTCTGGGCTTCTCTTCCAATCAGGTTCGAAAGTCTTTTGTCAGATAGTTAACCGTGAATGTATAAATGGATGGAATAATGTAAACACATATGTATATAAACATGCTCAACCAATGATAAATCATTTGTGCACAACACATTTATGAATATAAATATAACTCGTAAATATACATATAAATACATATATAAATATAACTCGTATAAATATACATATAAATACATATATAAATACACAATGTGCATGTTATGCAACCCGCTTTGCCACTGCTGAAGTAAGCACTTCAACGTCCCTTGTAGTTTTGTCAAATACATCTCGATACATTCCAATACTCTCTCTCACAACATCTTCCTTGCATTTTTTCCCTTCACATATTTCCTTCATATGTTCTTCCAATAGTTTTCTTAAAAACGGTTTTGTTAATGAATGTTCAAACCCGATTTTATCATAACCTTCGACTAAGCCAACTCCCAATGTGGATGGTATAAACTCCATAACTTTGTTACTAGATTTACCCACTCTACTAGTTCCACCCCTTGGTCTTTTAAAAACATATTCACGGTCAATCACCTTTTGTATATGTTCTGCCATTGTAGCGTCAGTACCAATACCATTTATATCCATTAATGAAATCAATTCTGGCTCTGTTAAATAAGAAGGTGGCGAAGTTTTGCCTTCCTTTAAGAAAAAAGAACTAAATTTAACGCTTGCGCCTTGTATAAACTCGGGAAATGATTCATTTATTCCAATAGTTGTTGCTGTACCCCATTTCTCATAGGGATATACATTTAAATAATTTTTTTCCAATATTCGTAATCCAGTCAAAATGAACTTTTCTGTACCCCATTTAAAAGTGACAGTTTGTGATTCACCACGAGCAGAATTAGAGCAAGATGCTAAAAAATGTCGTGTAATAAAAGAATAAACTTTACTATGTTCTTGAGACTCAAAAACCGAAAAATTTGCTACTGGAATAACTGGATGAATAGGTGGATGAGCATGATCATTATGCGTACCTCTACGAGGTTGAATAAAACCACCACCTGGAACTAGACTTGTTGCATATTCCCCATACTCATTGTTAATCGAATGACTTTTAACTAGTTTTTTTAAATCCATAT
Source organism: Botryozyma mucatilis (assembly GCA_030571375.1). NCBI lineage: Eukaryota > Fungi > Ascomycota > Trigonopsidomycetes > Trigonopsidales > Trigonopsidaceae > Botryozyma > Botryozyma mucatilis. The sequence goes on along the minus strand of JAJLXO010000228.1, from coordinate 7,101 downwards.
CACTGTCAAATTGGTCAGTCTCAGTTCTGGGATACGAGATATATCCTTTCGAATAAAGTGATTCTGCAATATCCATTACTCTTTTGGAACTAATTCCTAAATATTTAGATCCTCTTTTTTGAAGTTCAACTGTTGTTAATGGTAGTGGTTGTAATTTAAATGTTGGTTTTTTATTTACTGATAATACAATCGGTAAAGTTTTTAACTCCAAACATGATTCATAAAGAATAACTGTTGATAGTTTATCAAACAGATGATTTCTACACCATTTTAGTTTGAGCGTATTATTATTATTACTATTGCTGTTATTGTTATTATTATTATCACTATTAATTGCAGCTTCTATATACCAGAAATTTTCTGGAATAAACTCACGAACACGTTTATAACGATCAACAATAAAACCTAATGTCGGAAATTGACATGAACCGTATGAAATAACTTTTGTTTTTAAAGAATCAGAGAGTAGTCTATGAGATTGTAAAGTAAGTGTTTGAAAACGGGTCAAAGCAGCACCAATTCTTAGATCAATCTCAATCCTTGCCGCAACTGCTTCCGCTTTCCGTAAATCCAAACTTGTTAAATTTCTTGCAGCTGAAATTAAATGTGAACGTTCAATATTTGAAAAATGTGCTCTAAAAACTGATATTCTTGAATTAACACTTTTTGCGACATTTGCAATTTCTAAACCGATATATTCACCTTCACGATCACAATCTGTCCATATTATTAAAGCCTTTGAATCTCTTGAATGTTTTTTAATATTTATTGCTAAATAATTTTTCGTTTTTGCAACTTTATTAATTATTTCCTCTCTAAAAAGTTCTCTAGGTGAAACTGAATACCATGATTTCACTTCTGGTTTAAAATCGCTTTCTGTTAAATGTCCTAAAACTGATGTCATATTAACTAAACATCTTTCCGTTGCACTTATATTTGGAAAAACAAATTCAAATTGTATATTCAATGCCTTGTTTTTATTATTTCCATTACTTCTTTCGGTCGTTGTATTGGATTTGCCTCCAGCTAGTGCTTCTGCTACAGCCCTCGCAATCGAAGGTTTTTCTGCTACACAAAGAACCTTAATTGGCATGTTTGGTTTTAAAGAAAAGAGAATTTTAAAATAACTATAGTTAAAGTCAAACAGTGAATTTATAAATTTAAATCTATATTAAAATAATATTTAAATAAAATATTTTAAAATTAATTTAGAAAAATTAAATTAAATTATAATTAAAAAAATCCAATTTAAATCCAATTTAGGCGCAACTTTTCTTTAAACTGCGAAAATAAATGCTTAAATTTAATTTAAATTGAAATTAGACGTCCAAAAAAAAAAAAAAAAAAAAAGTAACTTCTATGTTATTTAAATAAACAAGAAAAGTTAAATAAAATGATATAACAGCACTTAATAATTATTTTAAAGAGCGTGTATATAATGATGTTTTTTTATTTTTAGAATTATCTTTACTTCTTTTATACAGACAATCATTGAGTAGGTGATTTATAGTAAGGATTTTATTCAAGTGGAAGTAATTTACTTTTAATCTGTTGCGTAAAATCTGTAAATCTTGCATACATATGGTAGAGTTTATGGAAATTTTAGTACAAGTTTGCATAAATAAAGCTGTAAACTAGACTATAATTATTTAGTATGGTGGATACATTAAAACAAAACATAAAAGCGTATCTAATTAATGTGTCAAATACTATATATATAAAGTTATAAGAACAAAAAAACAAGTTTTAAATATGGTTAAAGTTAATTTATATTTATGCACGTATTTTATTTATTACAAAAAAGTGGAAACGAAAAAATTTATTAAATATCACCTATGAAAAATACTAAAATAAACTGTACTTGAATTTAAATTAATCTATGCTATACGCATGATAAATACATGGATCCATACCCGGAAATGGGTTAAATGTAACATGATCAAACAAATGCAAAAAATGTGCCAGCAAACAAATTGACACCAAATATATAATTGTTTGTTGCCAAATAATATGAATAATATTTTTTTGTATGAAAATTTTTTTGTGTATGAAAACTTTTTTTTGTATAAAAACTTTTTTGTGTATGAAAACTTTTTTTTGTATAAAAACTTTTTTTTGTTGTACATATTAACACAATAATGATAAGCAGAATAAAGCAATTTTGAAAAATACTATGTTTTTAGATAATATTTTACCTGCAATCAGAGTTGAGTTAAAACAAAATTAATAAATAGAATACTTACCCAATTAAATTCCATCGAGACCAGTGGTTTCAATATATATATATATATATATTTTAAGTAATAAACAAAAAAAAAAACAAAAAAAAAAAAAAACGAAAATGTGTTCTTTTTATAGACAAAAAATATTTTTAAACCTTAAATATTTTATCGCAAAATTACGTTTTTTAATTCATTATTGAGAGGGGTCATTACATTTTTCAGCCACTATCACATTTATGGAATAGGGATGTGATTAGAGTCTTATCATTGTAAATGCAACTGGGTTTCAAATGATTACAGTTGTATATTTGTGATATCTTGACACTATTTGTTACTTATGTTGTAGAAAATATTTGATTTTTATAACTGTGATAATTAAGAAAAAGAATATAATAGAAATAAATAAACATTCAATTTACAAGTGAAACATATACAGGTATATAAAATATATAGATGAAAAAAAATTTAGTACAACTATGAATAGCTAATAAAATAATAATCAAAAACAATAGAAAAATGTGAAAAAGAATAAATAATAAAAAATAACTTCCATATTAAATAAAAATTCAGAGTTTGTTTAGAATTAATTAAAAACTTATTGTAAAAAAAGATAGTAAATACAAATAAATACAATTTTGTACAGCAATTGAAAAGCCGCGGTTGAAACAAGACCGCCGAAATAAGGCCGAGGACTGGTCTTATTTATTTCCTTATAATTTAAACCAATAACCATAGCAACAAAAAAATATACATAATTACACAGGTATTACACTATAACAATTATCATAGCAACCACAAATTGGTTTCTCCACTTTTAATATAAAATATAAAAATTTGAACAATTGCAAAAAAAATACCCAAAAATTATCCAAAAAGTATAAAAATTTCTTTGAAAAAGCCATAGAAAACGGTGAGAATATATTTAAAAAGAGTCAGATTATGTGGCTTTTTTTTATTTTAAGTTGTTAGCGGTTTTATAGCATTTTTTTGCTATTTTTTGCTATTTTTTGCTATTTTTTTCTAGTCATTACTCTTAGGTTTACTAACTAAACTAATATTACTTTAACAGTATTGAATTAATTAGTCTTTTATAAATAAGAAAAAATATGTATTCAACACCAAGAAAGAAACCTTGGGAAGGAAGTCAAAATCCAACTATAGGAGATAGTTTTATAAATGGATCAGATAGTTTAGGAATAAATTTAACAAATTCTTCAAATACGATAAGTCCTAGATTGGAGACAGAAGGAACCGGAAATGTGAATTTAAAACCATCAGTGGAGAATACTAGATCTAGTGGAGCACCACCGTTACCGGAAAGACCACAAGAAAGAGTTGGAAATGGAGAAATAAATGGGAATGATGGATTAGGATCCAATATAAATAACTTAAATAATAATGGATTATCTTCAGATATGAATTCTTATAATAGATATGGTTATAATAGTGTTGGAAGTGGGGTTGGGCTTGGTTCAAGTCCGTATTCATCATTTTCTTCACCATATGGTGGTGGATATGGTGGATATAGTGGATATGGTACAGGATATGGAGGATATGGAGGTGGATATGGGGGTGGATATGGAGGATATGGTGGTTATAGTGGGTATGGAGGAGGATATGGAGGTGGATATGGATATAATTCATTTGGACCAGATGGAATGGGAAATAATGGAGTATTAAGAGGTATGGAACAATCAACTCAAGCAACATTTCAACTTATTGAATCTATTGTTAGTGCATTTGGAGGATTTGCACAAATGCTTGAATCTACTTATATGGCTACACATTCATCATTTTTTGCAATGATGTCAGTTGCAGATCAATTAGGAAATTTAAAAAATTCATTAGGATCATTATTAGGTGTATTTACAATTTTACGATGGATAAGGAAACTTATTAATAAGTTAACAGGTAAAAGTAGTAGTAAAAACATTGCAAATAGTATTAATTCAAAGGCATTTGCAAAATTTACAGAGGAACAGTTAAAAGAAAATAATAGGTTAAATAATGCAAGACCAAAAGTATCATTTAAACCATTATTAATGTTTTTAGCGGCTGTATTTGGATTTCCATATTTAATGGGGAAACTAATTAAAGCTATGGCTAGTAGACAAGAACAGTTACAATTAAATGAAGGGGTATTAATTAATGGTAAACTCGATCCTTCAAAGTTACAATTCTGTAGAGCAACATATGATTTTACTCCGGAGGATACAGCGGTTGAATTGGAATTGAAAAAGGGAGATATTGTTGCTATACTGTCTACACAGGATTTAACAGGAAATCCTTCCAAATGGTGGAGGGCGAGGACGAGAGACGGTCGGATTGGGTATGTTCCTTCTACATACTTGGAGGTTATAGACGTGGCGAGGTAGTGTGTGTGTGTGTGTGTGTATATATATATATATATATATGTGTATGTGTATGTGTATGTGTATGTGTATATGTATATGTATATGCTTATATATATATGCTTATATATATATGTATGTATTTATATTTATATTTATATTTATGTGTACGTATATGAATATGCATGTATATAAATACATATTAATTTATTTCTTACCAGTCAATACATTCACCATCTACAATGCAGCCTCAATAACCTCTATCCAGTCATTCAAACCCCAAGAAGAAGAAGCAGAATTATTTAAAATGCCATTTACAGCAAAAGAAGGAGTAACATGAACACCAATTTGTCTATGATATCTTGTGAAATATTTTATATCAACAGTTATATCGTTTCCAATATTTTTTGCAACAGATAGTATTTCGCCCTGTTTATTTTTTTGATTTAAAGATGGGATAACAAGTAAATTTAAAAATTTTTCCTTATCAACACCAATAGTTTTATTAGCAAGAGTTGCTAATCTATTATAAGTTTGAATTCTAGTTTCGTTAATAGTAACTTCATCAAAATAATCAGCTTGATTAGTAAAAAGAGCATTTGAAAATTTCCAAAATTTTTCTGTATCATTTGGTTCAAGATGTGAAATTGCAAGTGCAGCTTCATGCACTAAAGTTGAAGAAGGATGCCAAGGTTGAACTACATTTCTAAAAACGATTTCAACTTTATTTTTGTAATTTTTATTAATATATGGAATAACTTGATTGTGGAAAGTGTCAAATGCTTTTTTAGAAAATGGACAAACATAATCTAGGAAAAGTTCTAAGGTAACTACTGGTTTTCCGTTTAAAAGGTTTCCTGCGTATTTAGGAGCGAGAGACATTGTTAAGATTTGGATTTGGGTTTGGATTTATAAATGAAAATTGTACAAGTTTAGTTGTTTTTATATAATTATATACAAATTCTGTAAAATTAAACTAATGAAATTGTATAATACAAATAACTAATACGAAATATTAGATGAATTAATTAATTATTTAATTATTTATATTCGCACAAAATTTAAATTACATCAGAATCGTAATTGTGATGTAAAATAAAGTATTTTACATACAATTACATATAGTATAGTATAATAATATAGTATAATAGTATAATAATATAGTATAATATAATAATATAGTATAATATAATAATATAGTATAATATAATAATATAGTATAATATGCTATATATAATATAGCATAGTATAATGTATATATGTATTTGTAGTGTGTGTATAATATAATATGCTATAATGGAAATAATAAATAAATATAACTCACTATAAGAAATATAATAATAAATGTAATAATAAATATAATAATAAATATAATAAATAAAATATAAATAGTATACTAATAATAAAATAATATAATTAGTATAATATAGTATAGTAAATATAATGCTATACAATATGCTATAATATGCTATACAATATGCTATAATATGCTATAATATGCTATTTAATATAAAATATATAATAAAATACAATATGCAATATTTAACATACAGTATACAATATAATATATAATAATATATAATATAATACTATTATAATGATTTTTTATATAATATAGTATAGTATAATGTAATATATTACCATCACATAATATACTATATATTATACAATATATATAGAGTATTATAATAAAATATAATAATAGAATATATAATATAACAATAATATAACAAAAATGAAATATAGTATAGTATAGTATGATATAATATAGTATAGTATAGTATAGTATAGTATAGTATAGTATAATATAATATAATATAATATAATATAAAATAATAGTATAGTATAAAATATAATATAGTGTAGTATAATAATAATAATAATAATAATATAATATAATATATATAATATAATATAATATAATATAATATAATATAATATAATATATACTATATTATATAGTACAATATGATAAGATAAAATAATAGTATAGTGTAGTATAATAATATAATAATAATAATAATATAAATAATATAAATAATATAAATAATATAAATAATATAAATAATATAAATAATATAAATAATATAATATAGTATAATATAATATAATATAGTATAGTATAGTTATAGTATATAGTATAATATGATAAAATAAAATAATAGTATAGTATAGTATAAAATAATAATTATAATATAATACAATGTATGAAATATAATATAGTGTAGTATAATAATATAATAATAATAATAATATAAATAATAATATAATATAATATATATAGTATAGTGTAGTATAGTATGATATAATATAATATAATATAGCATATAATATAATGCTATATAATATGCTATAATATGCAACAATAATATGCAATTATATGCTATAATATACTTTATATTATATGCTATTATATGATATACTATATAATAATATAATATAATATACTATAGTGTAATATAGTAAAGTATAGTATAATATAATAATAATAATAATAATAATAATAATAATAACAATAATAATAATAA
>JAJLXO010000227.1:0-53094 GCA_030571375.1 Botryozyma mucatilis | reverse complement strand
ATAAATAAATAAATAAATAAATAAATAAATAAATAAATAAATAAATAAATAAATAAATAAATAAATAAATAAATAAATAAATAAATAAATAAATAAATAAATAAATAAATAAATAAATAAATAAATAAATAAATAAATAAATAAATAAATAAATAAATAAATAAATAAATAAATAAATAAATAAATAAATAAATAAATGCCTAGATACATGCTAAATAAATATGGTAAATAAATATGCTATAGTTTGTAAATAAATGCTATCTTTTCCTTATTTTCAAGTGGCAAATTGCCACCTTCGAAATTATTATAATTATTATAATAAATATAGTAGATTATTATTTATATTACTTTTAATATATTCAATAATTCATAGTAATCAATAATAGCATGGATTGTATACTTTTAATTTCAATTCAATACCCGGTATTCATAACAACGTTAAATACAACATTAAATACAACATTAAACACAATAATCGTAAACAGCACAATAGAAAATAATAAATAGATAATATAATATAATAAATACAAACATATAAAAACACATATAAAAACATATAAAAACATATAAAAACATATAAAAACACACATAAACACATACTAACACACACAAATACATACAAACACATACAAACACAACATACAAACATGTCTTGGAGAAGCTCAACCTTAGACACTCAAATCGAAAAAGCCACCGACGAATCTATTCCAACCGGTGAAGAAGATATAGCGTTGAATTTAGAAATATGTGACTTGATTAGATCTAAAACTGTTAATCCAAAAGATGCTATGAGAGCATTAAAAAGAAGAATTAATAATAAAAATCCAAATGTACAACTTCATGCAATACACTTAACTGATATAGTTGCGAAAAATTCTGGCTATCATTTTTTATTAGAAATTTCTTCAAGAGAATTTATTGATAATTTACTCTCTATACTTTGTGTACCATCAGCCTTGTTAGCTTTTTCTTCTTCAATAGGGACTACAACTGATAATTCTACTTCTGATACAATTACTAACTCAACCAATAATAATAATAATAATAACAATACCAACAATGTAAATCCTGATGTTCAAAATGCTATTCTTAGTCTCATCCAAACATGGGCTTTGGCTTTTAAAAATCAACCACAACTTGCTTATGTTGAACGTGCTTACAAAATATTAAAGAATGACACACATTTTTCATCTTTGTTTCCTGATTCAAATAACATATCTGCTTTACCCTCTGATGCTTATGTTAATTCTCTTTCACCCCCTGAATGGGCCGACTCAGATCTTTGTATGCTCTGTAGAACTCCATTTTCCTTTACAAATAGAAAACATCATTGCAGAAATTGTGGTAACGTTTTCGATAATCAATGTTCTTCTCATTTTATTCCTCTTCCTGATTTAGGAATTTTAAACCCTGTTCGTGTATGCGATTCTTGTTTTTCTCTTAAACAAAATAAGCAAAGTCAAAATAAGAATATACAAAAGAATGTTGACACTAAAAATAAAAAAAATGAAACTAAGAATAAGAAAATCCCAAATGATGATCTACAAAGAGCAATTCAACTTAGTCTTCAGGAAGTATCTAAAAATGAGCCTCAACCAAAAAGTATTCCAGATGACGATGATGATCCTGATTTAAAAGCTGCAATAGAAGCAAGTATTCGCGAAATGAAAGTAAAGAATTTAAATACTGAAAGTGAAACTACTACTGCACAACCAACTACAGAAACTTTATCGAATTCAACAAATACCATAAATAATACAAACGCTATAAATGCTACAAACTCTTCCTCTACCTTTGTTTCAAAAGCACCTCCCTCAAATGATCTTTCTCCCACTGAAAAAGAAAACATAAATTTATTTGCTGTTTTAGTTGAAAAACTAAATTCTGCTCCCACAGGAACAGTTTTAAGAGAAAAACACTTGCAAGGTTTAGCAGATAATATAACATTTTTGCGCCCAAAGTTAGCAAAATCTTTAGCTGAAACAATTTCTAATTACGATACTTTTGTTAAAATGCTTTCTCAATTAACTGCCGCGACTAAATTATACGATAAAATTTTAGAGGAAAGTTTAGCTTCCGCTTATTCAAATCATTATGTTTCGTCTCCTGCTTATTTTAATAATAATCCCCCGATTAATTCTATACCTCAACATCAAACTATTCCACATGATCCTTATGTAACTACTTCTCTTCCTAATCCTTCTCATTCTTCTTATCCTTATAATAACGTTCAAAATAATTATGCTAATGTTTCTTATCCTTCAACTACCTCTGTCCCTTCTGCTCAATATAGTCCACATTCACAAAACCCACATAGAGACATTTCTCAATCTTCTATTCAATATTCTATGAATCAATCTTCTGCTCCTCCTCTTCATCCATCTGCTCCTCCTTTAAACTTGTCGAATCCTATAAATGCACCACAAGCCCAATCATTAGATCAACCACAAACTCAAACGGTAAATCAATCACAAAGTCAACCAGTAACCCAACCACAAACTCACTCTTTAAATCAACCCGCAGACCAACTCACTGATCAACTTACTAGCCAATCTACGAGCCAATCCCCAAACCAAATTGCTACTCAACTTACTGGCCAATCTACAGGTCAACTTACAAATCAATCTAACACTCCTGTTTCAGTTATGCCATCTGCACCTCCGGGGCCTATAAATTCTTCAGCGATTTCTTCTCCTTTTCCTGATTTAAATAATCAGCCACTGAACGACTCAAGAAAGCCTAGCCTATCTTCTTACGATCCTAATAACTTAGTTCCTTCTGCTCCAGAATATCCCGAAGATAAAAGTACTGTGAATATCAACCAGCTACCACATCACAATGTTGAAAATAATGGAATCCCTCAAACTTCCATATCTTCACATCCAACCTATCCTTCTCAACCTTATGATTTACCTGAAAGGAGCCAACAATATCCTGTTTCCTTAGAGCCAGAAAATAGTGAAAATCAAAGTAATTGTACTGAAAAGTCTAGCTATAATAATAGTTTTAATAGCACCCCTAGCTTTCATTCGCCTACCTTTGCAAACGGCAATTTGCAACCACAACCCTTGAATATAATTAATAATACACAACCATATGGAAATCCTCAACAGTCTCCACAGCCAAATTTGCAGCCTAAACCTCAAGCTCCTGAAGTATCTTTAATTGACTTGTGAATATATTTATTTATTTATTTTTTTTTTTTTTTTTTTTTTTTTTTTTGTGTGTGTATTATTTATTTATTACTGATTTATTAAAATATATTTTTGTTTACAATAATAAATATATGTTTATTTTTTTTATTTATTTATTCATTTTATTTATTTATTTTATTTTTTTGTAATTATATATTTAGGTTGGTATTTCTTGCTTTAATTATTATGTTTCTACTTTGATAGTTTTATTTTTTTGTGCTGCTAATGCAGCATAATTTTTCGCCATAGCTAATTTAATATACTCTTCGCCTGAAATGGCAGGATATTTCTTTTTTGGACCTTGGATTTGCACATGTTTGTTGGCTTGATTGAACCAAACAATTGAATATCTATCATCATTTCCAGATGTCTTACTAGGGATCTTAACTCTGTGTGGAGTAGAAACAAACCGATCATCTGACCAAGACATCAACATGTCTCCAATATTTACAACAATATCACCTGTTTTAGCAGGAACCGGTTCCCAGTCTTTATCATCTGAAAAGCTCTTCATTAGATCATTGTCATTGAGAACTGTCCCATTAAGAGTGCTTTTATCGTTGGTACTCTTTTTTCTTCTTCGAACTTCAAGTCCATCTCCTCCAGTGCGTTGGAACAAGACAGTAAGACAATCAAAATCTAAATGTGGACCAGCTCCCCAGCGAGTTTCTTCAGATGGGGGGAGAGCAGGATAATGCAACAAGCGAAGAGTTGACATAGCATCATCTTTGTTAATATCATGAGCTTTTGAAAAAAAATCAGGTGGAAATGACAATGCAGATGCAAAACAAGACATAATGTCCATAGATAAATCTTGGCACGCTTCAATAAAACTTGCTGTTTTATCTGACCATGATGGTGAAAGAGGATTGTTTTGATTACTATTGTTTATATCTTCATCTGAGGGCCAATTGATATTACGTCTATGGTATTGAAGTTGTAATGATTCCTTCATATCAGGAATTCCTGTTGATGGACGTATTTGTGAATGAGATTCGTAACCAGTATTTACTACATCTCCACCTTTTTGATGAGAAATTGCATGCATCGGAGTCTTTTCTTTAGTGGCAGAGTCCATATTGAAGTATTTTTTAGAATATTCAAACATTTGTTCAATCTCCTCTACATTAGGATGTGCTTGGTCACATAATGTAAAGAAGCCAACAGTTTCAGCTGCTTCTATTATTTGTTTACCAATAATTTCCTTCCGGTTGGGGAAATCTCGCATGCTTATACGAGGAATATAAGAAGATTGATTTTTTGTTGATTTTTCTTTGATTGCTTCTGCTTCAACCATCTTGAATATATATTTGGTTAAGAAATACAAAGGATTTTGCTATAGATGTTTATGATTTATAAAGTAAATTGGAAAAAAGAAAGAAAAAAAACTCCAAACTAGGGACTATGAGCTTGTATTTATACATTTTTTTTTGCTTTGGTATCTTTTTTGTTCAGGAGAGCTGAACGGAGCTCTCCGTAGCTGATAACAAATTTCTAACCCTATATATAGTTTTCTTAAACATTTCAATCGGATCGTACGGAACGTACGGTCCGAATAAACATAATATTGTATTTTATTTTAATATGGTTTTTTTTTTTTTTTTTTTTTTTTTTTTTTTTTTTTTTTTTTTTTTTTTTTTTTTTTTTTTTTTTTTTTTTTTTTTTTTTTTTTTTTTTTTTTTTTTTTTTTTTTTTTTTATCTTTTTAATAAGCTTCCACTTAGATAAATAATCTTGATTCTAATTTTTTTTTTTATTATTTTTATTTGGTAAATAAGATAATAACAATATTATTATTATAAAAAGAAAATATAAATTATCAATATGTTACTTTTTAATTTTTTTAAATATTTATAAAAACTTATCTGAACAAAATTGTATGTGTTGCTAGGACAATTCATGCAGCCACAAAACTAAATTAAACCTTTACTAAATTTACAGTTTTTAAACCTCTTATATCGAATAGTTAGCTTTACTCACTAAACACTCATGGATATTTATAATAAGATAATTTTTATTAAGTAGATAACACAAAAAAAAAAAAAAAAATTAAAATGTAATTTTGGAATGTAATTTTTTCAATTGAATAATTTTTCTTTTTGTAAATTTATTTAAAACGTTTATTTAATATAAATGAAAACAATGTAAACATAAATTTAATTTATTGAATATTAATATTTAAAAGTTTTTTTTTTTTTTTTTGCAAATTTTATTGATTGTTAATTTTTTAAAATAAAATTGGATTTAATACAAAGGAAAATATTAATAAAATAATAAAAATAGTAAAAAAATAATATATACGGTAATATAATAAAATACAAAACAATTTAAAATGTACAACCGCTAATAAAGAGTGTTGTTTTAAACTACGTAACCTATAAATGGTTTCCATTACAATATAAAATGCGGAGTTGCGAAATTAAATCAGATCAAAGAGGGTAAAATTTTTATTGTTTTTTTTTTTTCTTTTTTTTTTTTTAAAAAAAAATTCATATATTCTTTAATCTAAAAAAAGATATATTTTTTTAAAATTTTTTTTAATATTATTAAATAAAATAAAATAAAATAAAAATGTCTTCAACTTGTATCTTTTGTAAAATTGTTAAAGGTAATTTAAACTAAATTTTTCTTCTAACATTAGTTTGCCAAACAAATAAATAACCAAAATTTTTATTGATTAAAATATGGAAAATATAAATTTAAATATTAATAACTAACAGATGAATAATATTTTATAATTTTAAATAATAATTTAGGAGAAATTCCTTGTTTTAAATTATTTGAAACTCCAAAATCACTTGCTTTTCTTGATATTGGACCAACTACTAAAGGACATGCTCTTGTGATTCCTAAATATCATGGAGCAAAACTTCATAATATTCCAGATGATTATCTTTCTGATTTACTTCCTGTAGCTAAAAAAATTGCTATTGCATTAGGTGTTGCCATTGATGGTGAATCAGGAATTGGATATAATATTTTACAAAATAATGGACGTATTGCTCATCAAGAAGTTGATCATGTACATGTTCATATTATTCCTAAACCAAACAATGAAGAAGGTTTGATTGTTGGATGGCCTAGTGCTAAACTTAGTATGGATGATATTAAAAAATATCATGAAGAATTGATTAAGAAAATTGAAAGTTCTGAAAAGATTTGAGTATATAGAACTATTAGTATTATTATTTTAATTAAATAAGTATTTTGATTTTATATTATGCACTGTAGAGACAAATTTTATTTGAAATATACATGAAAAATATACGAAGAAAAGCAAAAACAAAAAAAGCATTAATTATAAATTGATTCACAAAACATTCATTAAAACAACATTTAAAACAGACAAATAAAAAATTATTTTCTTCGAGGTATCCGAGAAGCAGACTGTGTAGAATTAATAGGTTTCCTAAGATTTGAAGGATTACGTTTCGAAGTGTTTAATATACTTGTATTGGGATTAGGAGCTTTAGCTTTATTAGGGTTATGGATATTACGTGGTGGATATTTTTCAACAGGTCTCTCTACAAAAGACAAATCATTAGACATTACAGTAGTTTCATCAAATCCTGCATCATAGGTAGACCTTTGTAAATTAATGTTATTATTATTAGAATTAGACTTGTGTGCAGGTGGATTAACACTAGAATTTGACTTTTGTAAAGATAAAAGTGAAGAACCATCACCAGGACTAGGGTTAGAGTTAGGGTTGGATTGTATAGGATTATATAATTTTGAATGTTCAAAAGATTCTTTTGTAGGTGCTTCAACAAAATCAGTACACCAAGCATTAATTTCTAAACCATATAACAAAGCACCTAAACCTTCATTTAATCTATATAAAGTATCATTTAAAAATTCTAAATGTTGTAAATTAAAATCCAAATCAACCATTGATTCAGAAAGTTCAGCAATTTCTGGTTCAAGATCTTCTATAGAGGATAAATTTCTTTCAGAATTAAAATTTAAACCTCTAATACTACTTTTTTTTCTCATTAAACTATCATTAAATATTTCTTGTTCATTTTCATTTAAGAATGTATTTTTAATGTTTGATCTAGGTGTTATATGTATATTTATATTAGTATTTTTATTATTTTCTTCTGTATTATTATGATGATTGTAAAGTGTATTTGAAACTCTAAGAGGAGTTGAAGGGGTTGAAATTGGTTTAGAACGTTTTCCAGATGACATTTTATATTAAATTTTATAAGTAAAATTATAAAAATAAATAGTAATTATTATTTACAAGTATACATAAAGTTGAGAATATTTAATTATTATTTAATACTTAGAGTGTTCTTATAATGCAGAGTTGGTTTACTGGGGTAGGAACAAGTGTTTCCATGGCTATGGGATACAAGTGTTTAAAGAGAATAAGTACATAGTACTAGTAATGATAATATAATATAATAATATAATATAATATAATAATATAATATAAAATAATATAATAAAAAAATCTCAATAAACACTAAAAAAAATCAATTTTCCCATAGAAACAAATATCAAAATATCAAAACCCAATTAAGCCCTAATTAGGAAACTTAAAATTTAATTAAAATGATTATTGCTATAGAAGCAAATAATTTATTTTTATTTTTTAATTTTAATCTTATATATATCTAAGTCATTTAATAAAAATAATTAATTAAACCCGGTCGGAATATAGTTACTAAGCAAATTATTATTTTTGATTGGTTATATATACCGAGACCCGCAAAGGCATCTTATCGAAAATATATTAAGTTAGAAAAAATTATGGAATAATGCAGTATATAATGTATTATAATATAATATAGTAATAGTCATAAGGTTCCTTTAATTCGGTATTGTTAAGAATAAGGGACTGTTATTTTAATTGTATATAAATTAATCGTAAAGCTCTTTTTTTTTTTTTTTTTTTTTTTTTTTTTTTTTTTTCTGTAAAATTTTATATATAGATTGTAATTAAAAATAGTAATATTAAACATCCAAAAAAAAAACAAACAAACAAACAAATAAACTTTATAAATTAATTAAAACTAATAATAATAATAATAATAATAATAATAATAATAATAAATAAAACATGAGTACTTCTTCACTTTTACATAGATCATTTAATGATCATCCTTTTAAAGTAATATCAGCAAAAGGAGATGTAATTACACTTGAAAATGGAACAAAAATTATTGATGCTTGTGGAGGAGCAGCAGTAATTTCAGTTGGTCATATGGTTCCTGAAGTTGTTGATAGTATTTCAAATCAAATGAAAAATATGTCTTATATTTATTCACTCTCATTCACTTCAGATGCTGCAGAAGATTTAGGTTCATATCTAATTAATAATTATAAAGGAAATTTTGAAAAAGTTTATTTTGTAAGTTCAGGATCAGAAGCTACTGAAGCAGCAATGAAATTTGCTAGACAACATTTTGTTAATAAAGGTGAAAGTGAAAGAAGTCATTTTATTTCACGTTGGCAATCATATCATGGAAATACTCTTGGTGCACTTTCCCTTTCAGGTAATAAAGGTAGAAGAGCACCATATTTACCAATTCTTCAAAATACAAGTTTTTCAAAAATTTCTACTCCAAATTTATATAGAGGTTTAAAAAAAAATGAATCAGAAGAAGAATATGTTTCACGTCTTGCAAAGGAATTAGATGATGAATTTCAAAGAATTGGTCCAAATAAAGTTATTGGATTTTGGGCTGAAACTATTGGAGGTGCTTCAACTGGTTGTTTAGTACCACCTAAAGGTTATCTAAAAGCAATGAAAGATGTTTGTCATAAATATGGTGCTTTATTTGTACTTGATGAAATAATGTCAGGTTCTGGACGTTCTGGTAATTTTTCTGCATGGGAATATGATGATGTAGTTCCTGATATGATGACAATTGGTAAAGCCTTAGGTGGTGGTTATGCAGCTTTATCATCTGTCTTACTTGGTCCAACTGTTGTTAATGGTTTAAAATTAGGTGATGGTACAATTGTTCATGGACATACATATCAAATGTTCCCACTCTCTTGCGCTGCTGGTTTAGCAGTACAAAAAATTATCAAAAGGGATAATTTACTTGAAAATTCAAAAAAAATGGGTAATCTATTAGGTGAAACTTTACATAAAGAATTAGATCCACTTAAATATGTAGGAAATGTAAGAGGCCGAGGTTTATTTTGGGGCGTAGAATTTGTTAAAAATAAAGAAACAAAGGAGCCTTTTGATCCAAAATTCCATCTTGGAAAACTTATTACTGATGAAA
Organism: Botryozyma mucatilis; assembly: GCA_030571375.1. NCBI lineage: Eukaryota > Fungi > Ascomycota > Trigonopsidomycetes > Trigonopsidales > Trigonopsidaceae > Botryozyma > Botryozyma mucatilis. Next base: position 43,653 of record JAJLXO010000227.1, on the reverse strand, counting down.
TGCTTAAACTAGGAGTTGTTGTTTTACCAGGTTCCGGCACTGTTGATGGAGAAAAAGGAGATCATATTTTATTTGCTCCTGCTTACATTGTTAACGAGGAAACAATCTTAAAAATTGTTCAAATTGCCAAGCAAGCCATTATTAATATTACAAATAAGTTAACTGAGTAGTTTGTTTGTATATTACTATTATTATATTATTACATTATTATTAATTATGCATATAAAATATAAAATATAAAATATAAAATATAAAATATAAAATATCCAGTATGTAATCTTATATATTCAACCGCATTTTTTTTTACTATATTTTAACTTTTATAGAACAATTTTACTTTTAATTTTGCTATACAAATAAAATATATTTTTACAAAACAATATATAATTTCTATTAATAATTTTATTATTAATAATTTAATTATTAATAATTTTAATATTATATACTTCTAAAATATTTTTAATTTGTAATTGGGCTTTTTAGTTTAGCGGTTAACGCTTTTACCAAGGTTACGGGATCGATTCTTGATTGCGTTTTTGGTTTTTACTTTTTTTTTTTTTTTTTTTTTTTTGATTACCCCGGTTTTCTTTTGGTTTACATTTGTTTTTTCTGCTTTTTAAAATTATAAAATTAACGTTAAAATGAAAGAGGAAATTTCAAATCTTACTGGTAATTCCAATTCAGATTCTGAATCGGAAACAGAATCAAATTCTCGTAGATCTAGATCACCTTCTTATGCTGATTGGGATTTTCCAGAATGTCCTATACCACCGCCTTTACCACAAGATGATAAAGTTATTAATGTTGAAAATAAAAACTTGACTGTGAATAATAATGAAAATACGAATATAATTAGTAACAATATTGAAAGTAAGGACTTAAATAATAGCAATGATATTACCACTACTATTACTACTGATAATAATAATAATAATAATAATAATAATAATAATAATAATAATAATAATAATAATGCTAAAGAAATAACTAATAATAACGGGATGAGTTCTAATAATGATATAACTATGGCATTGCGTTTGGAAGATAATTTAATGTTTTACGTAGGTGATTGTGTATTATTACGACCAACAAAAGGACTTCCGTATGTAGGTCTTATAGAGTCTTTCAGGTGGTCTCCAGAAGATAATGAAAAAGAAGCTGGAATTTTATGGTTAGCAAGACCAACAGATATTAGAAATAAGGCTAAAAAATTAGCTGATACTGGTAGGAATGAATTATATTTAACTGCAGATGAAGATTGGAATACACTTCCTACAATAATAGCTAAAGCAAATTTATATTCTTTTGATGAATTTAACAAAATTTATCCAAAAGGTATTTCAAAAAATAATCCTGCTTTTAGAACAAATTTTTTTTGTAGAAGAGGTTGTAATACAGTTAATACATGGTATACCGATTTATTAGATTTGAATTCTTTGTATAAAGGTGCAAAAACTGATTTTCCAAATTTGATTCAAGTTATTACAGATTCTATTAATAAAAACAAACCAAAACGTGGAAGACGTTCAGCAAGAGACAGTTTACTATATAGAGATGAAACTTCGAGCAAGTTAATTAGTTCTTCAAATTCTTCTAATGAATTGAAGTTCAAAAGTAAAAATGGGAATTTAAATTCAAATTTATCGTCTCCTGAAGAATACGATAGTGCAGAAGACGATGGCGCGAGGGTCTCGTCAAGTTCAGATGAAGAATTTAAATTGTATAAAAGGCCATCTTTGTCTACAAATGAACCAAATAAAAAAGTAAAAAAACGAAAATCATCTCATTACAATGATTCATCTCATAATTTAACTTCTAATAATTATACAAATGAAAAAATTGGTTCCAAATCAAAAATTCAACATCAATCTTTCAATAGATTTAAATCCCTTCATTTACCAAAATCTCAATGGAGTTACACTCAAAATCTCTCCACAAATAATCCTTTTTTAGATGCCCGTTCGAGGCTTAGTATAGCTGCAGTACCAGATATCTTACCATGTCGTGAAGAACAATTTAAAGAACTTTTTCTCTCATTACATACCGCCATAAGCGAAGGTACAGGTCATTTAATATACGTTTCAGGTACTCCTGGCACTGGTAAAACTGCTACAGTTAGACAAGTTGTGACACAATTACAATATTTAAAAGAAATTAATGAATTGAATGAATTTCTTTATACAGAAATAAATGGAATGAAATTGGCACATCCTAAATATGCTTATGAAATCTTATGGGATACGCTTTACGAACAAAAAGTAAGTGCCACAGTTGCAGAACAACTTCTTGAAAAGGAATTTGAACATCCAAGTCCCAGAAGGGTACCAATAGTAGTTTTAATGGATGAATTAGATCAGTTAATTACAAAGGATCATAAGGTTATGTATAATTTTTTTAATTGGCCAACATATTCTCATTCTAGATTAGTTGTAATTGCGATTGCAAATACAATGGATCTTCCTGAAAGAATGTTTCCAAATCTTTTAACAAGTAGGCTTGGATTAATAAGATTAATTTTTAAAGGTTATTCACATTCAGAATTGAAAGAAATTATTATTTCAAGATTAAAAGGTGTAAAAGATATAGTCTCTCCTGACGCAGCAGAATTTGCTGGTAGAAAAGTTGCTTCTATAAGTGGAGATGCAAGAAGAGCTTTAGATATTTGTAGTCGTGCAATAGAAATTGCGGAAAATGCATCAGAAAAATCAAGTAATAATGGAGAATCTCATATTGTCACGATTTCTCATATAAAGCAAGCAATTTCAGAAGCAGTACACTCTCCTATTGCTTCGTATATTCGTTCTTTGTCAATTGCTGCAAAGATATTTCTATGGTCATTGTTTAAACACATTAAAATCAATAGATCTACATCTGGTAAATCTGAGGTTTCTGTCATAAATCTTATGGAAGATTGTGAAATACTGGCGAAATTAGCTTACGGGCACAGTAAAGTGATTAATTACCTTTTTCCTCCTGACGCTACTGAAATGCAAGGTTTCCAATATTCTTTACAGAGCCTTTTAGAGGCCGGAGTTGTATCTTTTCAAGGTAATAGATCTGATATTAATGCTAAAGTTCAACTTAATATTTCCGAAAATATAATTGAAAATGTATTAAAGCAAGAATTCGAAAATTAAAAAGTTCACCTTGTACATATTACATGAACTATCTGAATCATCTCTGAACTGTTTTTTTTTTCTTATTTCTAATTTTCTGTTAATTTTAATAATAAATTTGTGTTAATAGATCGATGTATTATAAACCTTTAATTTAATTAAATAATTTTTTGTAACTTATTGTAATAGTTAGATGTATTTTATAAAAAAAAAAGCATGAGCGTAAACAAAATCATATCTATTATACATTTATATATATCATAAAGGATCTAAAGAAATAAAAATATTTCCGTTTCTTTCTGTACGTAATTGTCTATTTGCAGGTAAAACAACCAATGTTTTATTAAATTGTATATCATGAATTTTAACCAAAGGTAATCTTAACTTCCCATAAAAAAATGGTGTTAAATAATAATCCAGATTTCGTTTAGAATATGGGAGTACACGAACGGAAGTCTTTTTTATTCCAGTAAACGCAAAAGCTTCACTAGAATCAACATTAACAGAGAATTGAAGTATATAATTAGAAGGATTCTCTATAATATATCTTATATGCAAAATATCATTTTCACGGGATATAATATCCAGCAAAACTCGCGGTTCTGACAAAGGAAGTTGAAGTTTTAATGGCGGGAATTTAAATAAGCTAGTAGATATAGAAGATTCAATTTTTCGCTTCCATTCAACATCTAAGATAGCTGAAAGAGATCCAGATCTCTTTTCTTGGTTCCCTAAGCTTTTTGCAATTAAAAAAAAATCAAAAAATCTGATATCTCCACTAGACATTAATATAGGGGTTTTCTTTTCAAATGGACAAGCCGTACAATTAATTTCATTCAACTCCATAAGACTTAAGGAATAATTTGAAACCTCTATATCATCACCCGGCAATGAAGCTATAGAAGCTCCTAAACACCATTTTCTACTAAAAGAATTGACTTCCGTATCATCTTTGTCCATAACAAAAAAATTTTTCCATGGCTCCTCATTCACGCAAGGATTAAAAGTATATGAAACTCTGAATGGGCTAGAAACAGAAAATATGGTACTACAACTTTTCTCCATTAAAGTCAATTCATCATTTGTAACATAATATTTACAATCCAATTGCATTTCAAGATCACACATGTCTATAGGCGCAATGAAAGTTAAAAAAAATTTTTTATTTTCAGATGCTTTTAATGAAATATTTTTTTCTCCATTAATTATTCCTTCTTTACTTTCCCAAAGAAAGTCAACAGTTTTCACGTTTTCTGCGAGCTTGTCATTGCTTTGTTTTATTATTATTTTAGCTGTTAATTTTCCCTTAATAGAATTAGCTTCCTGATTTTGAATTTCTACTGTTGTCATAATTTTCTCTGAGGAATATAGATTTTCTTCGCTATGGATATGCATATCAATATTAGCTGGCTTAGCAACAATGTTTGCTTCGTGAGAAGTATTACGCATGACTTTAATATACTTTTTATTTTTCAGTATAAGCCACGAAGGGATTAAGGATATTTCCTTATATAAATTAGTATTTAAAAGAACTTCTATCAAGTTTTTCTTCAAAGTTATTTTGGCAGTTTGAGGTTTTAAAATAGAAACAGTACGAGGCAATATACTTAATTGAAAGGTAATTGAATCGTGTGAACTAAAGTCAATGGGAAAAGGAAATTCACTAATAGATATTTCATTAGAATTTTCTTCAATAATATTTTTAGTAAGTTTGTGCAATCTTTTTTCGGACTTTTTATTATTATTTATTAATTTTATTATAGGGAAACTATCACCGATTTCTATTTCAAGAGAAGCAATTTGAAAATTAGTTATGGTATTTTTCATTAAAAAACTAATTGTTATCTGTACTGGCAATTTATTTCCAACAAAATCTTGATGAGAACCAAATAATAAAGAAACTGAAAATAAGGAAGGAAGCGAAGATTCTGTTAATATTGCTTTAATAGGGGTAACTTTTGAAATTTTTTCTAAATGTTCATCAAATATTCTTTTATTTACTTCTTTGCACGGAATGGATGAAGAAAGTAACAAAGTATAAGCATTGACAAATTCTTCTTCTTCGTGTAATAATCTTGAAATTTCACATAAGCGCGTCAATATTTGGGTCAAAATTTCTGGAAAGGGCTCAACCTTATAAAAAGAGAAAATTCTTGTGTATAAACTGAAAGCAGATTTTAAATCTCCCTTTAAAAAATATGCCTCTGCTTTTTCAAATTGAATGGCACATCTAAAGTGTATATAGTCATTTGGAAATCTACTATATGCTCGATCACACAAGGATAAAATTTCTCCATCGTAATCATATTTGCATTCATCTTCAAATTTTGGAACTAAATAAGTATTTCTTGACTTTGCAGCATTAGGTTTACTTGCCAAATATCTACGTTCTTTAATTAAAGTCACAGCACGAAAATAATGGAAACCAGAGTGATGTAAATAGTCATTTGGACTTTCGTCAAGCAAGGAACTGCTTAAATAAGGTAGCTCTACAGGAATAATTGAAACAGGAACTAATTCAAGAAGTTGAGCAATTAAAATGTGTTGTATAGCTAACCATGCGGCAAAACTATATGAATCAGAGAAAGCAGAAGAATTTTTCAAAAGAATTTTAACAGCATTTACATGTATGTTAAATTTCTTTTGAGAAGTATTAGAATGATTTAAATATAGGTAGCAACGAAATATACGAAAGACAACTATATCTAACAATTCTCTTGCCTCATTCCAACGAGTGGAGTATAAAGCAATAGTGTCAAAAAGTTCAATAATACTTTCGTATACAGTTTCATATGCCTTAACAGCTATATCAAACTCTTGCCTTATTTCAGAAAAAATACCAATTTTAAAGTCATATCTAATTGCCCAACCGGCGTGGCTTAATGGAGGAATAGTCGGAGTTACTAAAGATTGACCAACAACACCCCTTCGTTTTTTTTTTCTAATTTTTTTAATAATGCCGGAATAAAATTCTAGAGCTATAGGATAGCATATTTTCTTAATGGACATGGCCAAATCCTTAATTTCTACATCACTGCTAGATGGTGGTATAAAATACATAGATTTACTATCTAAACCTGAAGATTTTTCTAGATAAACCAGTCTATCACTTACATTTGAAGTACCAAGTGAGGATTTCATACTAGTAATAATTACTATTAATTTAATTTTTCTTTCATTTAATTTTCTTCTTATGTCATTTAATTCTTGTGCTAAATTGTTGTCAGTTTCGCGAGCAAGTTGATCATCGTTAAAATCAACTAATTCATAACAAATCACAAAAACAGAAGGTAAACAGTTTCTATATTTTTTTATCCAATCTGGGGATATTATTCCATCTGGGTATAGTTTATATCCGGGAGTGAGTGGTGATATTGGAGAATGAGCATGGGGAGTTTTTGAAGAGTTGTCTGCTACATTCATATCAGCAGTGCGGGGAGGCAAATACCAAGTCTTTTCAGTTAGGAATTGGGTGTTAATCAACTGAAAATGGAAAAAGCATAAAAAAAAAAAAAAATAAAAAAAAAAAACTATCAAAAACGTAACAAAACAATACTTACATCTCCAACAGTGATTACCCGAAAAAAAGAACGCGTCTGGGTGCTTCCCCTTACAACCTCGCTTTCCCACAGAGATTCCTCTTGTTTCCCTATAAAAGACTTTAAAATAGCTAGCGAAAGTGGGTTTGTAACTGAGGTTTTGCACAGTATTTTTATTTCTGTTCCTTTAACCTCACTAGGCAATTCTATATCCTTTGGATTATACCCATGTCCTAATCCACCTAAAAACATAAGCGGGAAATTGTGTAGTAAATATTCGCTATTATAGTGTTCCATTGTTAATGAATTTTTATCTTCATGTAAATTCCTTAAAAAGTGTAAACATATGTTTCCCACCCTAAAGATTTCCACCAATTGTCTAAAAATACACTATTATGTTAAAATTTTACTATATTAGTATTCATTCCTTAATTTAATGTCAATTCAATTAGGTAGTAACTATTACTCGGAATTTATATTCTCATACAAATTATTTTCCTCTAGGAAAAAAACAAACAATTACACAGTAAAGGAAAAAAAAAAAAAAAAATAAATTAATTATATAAATAAATAAATAAATAAATAATTTGCCACCGAATTTTTCCTTATATAGCATATATTTTTGTATTTTCCAATTGTATGCTTACTAAATTGATAAACAAGTGATTTTTATTTATTAGATTTGTTTTTTTTATTTTTATTTTTCCTATTTTATTTATTTTACTTATTTTTTTGTTTTATTATTTTATTTTATTATTTTATTTTATTATTTTGTTTTTCTTTTCTCTAGACTTATATTTAGATTATGTAATTATATTTAATTCATTACATAATTAAACAAACCGGGTAAATATTACCAGTCGACACGTTGTCATAGAACCTAATTATTTTATTTATTACTTTCAAATTAGGAATAATTTAAGACACCTTGTTTATAAGCATTTTATAAGCAAATAGGAACTTAATTACCAAATTAGGAAAAAATAATAAATGCGTAAAAGAATCCATAATATATCGTAACGTAAACTGACAGTTGCTAATAACAGAAGAGAAGAAAAAAATAAAGCTGGAAAGGAAAAATAAAGCAAGAAAGGAAAAATAAAGCTAGAAAGGAAAAAAAGAAGGAATAAATAGGGTGAAATAAATAAAGCATTGATGTTGGATGAAAATTCGATAAACGAAGTCTTGTAAGAGTTGTTTATTGTTGTTATTATTATTATTTATATTCAGACAGACATGTTTCTAACTATATAGACGACTTAAACAAAAATTAACCAATAGCGGTGAGTTTTATTAATTTGGTGTTTATTTTACTTTGCATAGATTCTAATTTTTAGATTTTGATGCTGAGATCTCAATAGAGACTTTTAACACAAATCGAGGAAATAAATTAAAAAGAAGTGCGAGCGGGGTGCATTTTGGGAAATTATGGACACCCAACAGTGATAATTTAGAGGTATTATTCTTATTATTATTATTACTATTTTTTTTTTTTTTTTTTTTGCTGACTGTATTAGGTTATCGAGTATGGTGATAAACGACAAAAAATATTACAACGTCGACCAGATTGTTATGATAATGAAAGTGATTCAGAAATAGACGAAGAAGCAGAAGAGTCACCCGATGAATATTCATTTTCGGGAATTAAATTAGAAAGTGAGTTAAAATATTTATATTATATTTATGGATAATTTACTAACAAATAGAACTTTTGGCTCCCATTGGACATCCTTCGGAACTTGCAAATCATCCTGGAATATCAAAAGCGTACACAAATAATGCAATTACTCTTTTGCAAAAAAGAGCAATGAATATTATAGTTAATGAACAAAAACATTTAATTCAAATTAATAAGCTGTTAGCAGCTTTCTTAGGAGATAGTCGTGCTCATGCATTACCCCCAGAAATGAAATATCCTCCACCTACAGACGTATTTGATGGAGAGCCACGTACAGCTATTCTTGCTCCTGATCATTCTATTATTAAAGATGCAAATGGAGAAAAATTAGCTTGTACGGCAAAATTTAGAACACTTGCCTCTAAAAAAAACGATGATGATTTATTTTTTGCATTACCAAAATATGAACCTGACAGAGATCTTGGTTTTGCTAATGATATTTCAGAAGAAGTTAGACAACTTTGTCAAATGGCTTCACAACGTAGCAGTGAATTTGTTAGAAACATGACTAGGATTAGAATGGGATTATTAAAAGCTGACAGATATCGAAACAAAATATACAAATGGAGCAGAGAAATTGGCGGTGAATTAAGTGAAGAGGATGGTGAACACGAAAAGTGAAAATATGGTTAAATATAAATGATTTCATTGATAATTTACGTTTGTGTTTGTATTAATATCTTATAATTGTGTTTATATTGAGTTTTTTTTATTTACTGGTTTTCTATTTGTGGTTTTGTTTACTGTTTTTGTATTTATTTCTTATTATTTATTTGTTTACATTTTGATATTTAGAAGCATTTTATTATTTTCCTTAATTTTTTGTTAATTTGTTTAATAATTTATTTAATAATTTATTTATTAATTTGTTTAATAATTTATTTATATAATTTTTTTTATATGTTATCTAATTATATCTCTAACGACTAGTTAATTGCATTTACTCTATGTAATATCATATAGCATTCTACTGGACAATGAGATCAGTTTCACATAAAATTAATAATTATTCTATTTTATCTTTTTTGTTTTTCCCTATGTCTATTCAATGTTTTTAATATTATTTAGTAAAATATAGCATATATTTATTTTATTGTCTAATATTATCATCAACTTTTATAATATATTTTATATTATACTATACAATATCATATTATATTATATTATATTATATTATATTATATTATATTATATTATATTATATTATATTATACTATATTAAATTATACTACACTATATTATACTATACTATATTATATTACCTATGCATGATATTATTCTATTTGCTTTCTTTTAATTACTCTATAAAAGACTAGCTCCATAGGAATATAACCACGAAACCAAATACCCTAAGTTACAATAATTTATATAACCTATAACCGATTACCGAAACAATAATTACATTGTGTACTCCACATTAATTAATCACTATGACAACCATTTATAACGCGTTCTTTTGTTTACTTTTTTTTTCCTTCTACAACAACAACAACAACAAAAAAAAAAAAAATAAACAAATAAACAAAGAAAATAAGAAAAAATAAGGAAAAATAAGGAAAAAAAAAGGAAAAAAAAAGAAAAAAAAAAGTAAAAAAAACAAATCAAACTTAAACCGATTATTATAAAAGAATTTTTTCTTGCATAAAAGATTTTCGTGTTGAACTAAATAATATTTTTTTATTATTATTAGTTATTTTCTTAAAGTATATCGGATTTAGGCCCTTATTTTAACAGAGATTTTATTTAAAATGAGAGAAATTGTACGCGAACATGTTTTGCTTTTAAAACAAGTGTTTATTCTTTAAAAGTTTTCCATTTAATAATTTTATAGATTTATTTAAATCTTTTAAAGTCAATTTTACTTAGCGAAACTAACCTTTGTTTTGTTTTTACTATGATCTGTTTTATTAACAGATTCATCTTTCTACTGGACAATGTGGAAACCAAATTGTAAGTTTTTTATTTATTTATTGATAAACATAAGATTTGGCTATAGTTTTGATTTTATAAAATTCTAGTCTATGATATATTTTACATTTTTTTTTTTTTTTTTTTAGAATATTAAATTATATTAAATAAATTACTTTATGTGTTGCTAACTTTAAGGGATCTGCTTTTTGGTACGTTTCTTGGTTTATCAGTATTTGTTTATTAATTAATATTGACCTAATTTTACAGGGAAACAATAAGTGAAGAACACCATCTAGATACCTCAGGACAGTGAGTTTTTCATTAATTTGTTAATATTTTTTAATTTTTTAATTTTTAATTTTTTTTAATTTTTTTTTTGGCTTTTCATTTAACTATTTATTATTATTTATTATCTATCATTTTTACTCACTAACTCGTAGATACCATGGAACAAATGACTTACTAAAAGAACGTCTAGATGTATATTTTAATCACGTCTCGCAAAACAAATATGTACCTCGTGCTATTCTTGTAGACTTAGAACCTGGCACTATGGATGCCGTGCGAAATAGTAAACTAGGCAATTTGTTTCGTCCTGATAATTTTATCTTTGGCCAATCAGGTGCTGGTAATAACTGGGCAAAAGGCCATTATTCAGAAGGTGCTGAATTAGTAGATTCTGTATTAGATGCAGTCCGACGAGAATCTGAAGGATGCGATTCATTACAAGGTTTTCAAATAACTCATTCACTTGGTGGTGGAACTGGTTCAGGCATGGGTACCCTTTTAATTTCAAAAATTCGTGAAGAATACCCAGATCGAATGATGGCCACTTTTTCTGTTGTACCATCTCCAAAAGTTTCAGATACTATTTTAGAACCATATAATGCAACTTTATCTGTTCATCAATTAGTTGAACATTCAGATGAAACTTTTTGTATTGATAATGAAGCTTTATATAATATATGCGTAAATACCTTAAAGCTTCCTCAACCAACTCACGGTGACTTGAACCATTTGGTTTCTTCAGTAATGTCAGGAATAACTACTGGTCTTAGATTTCCTGGTCAATTAAATAGCGATTTACGAAAATTAGCTGTAAATATGGTTCCTTTCCCTCGTTTACACTTTTTCATGGTAGGTTATGCTCCTCTCACCGCTCGTAATAGTAAATCTTTTAGGGCTCTCACAGTACCTGAACTTACCCAACAAATGTTTGATGCTAAAAATATGATGGCTGCCTCAGATCCTCGCCATGGACGTTATCTTACAGTTGCTGCATTTTTCCGTGGTAAAGTTTCTATTAAAGAAGTTGAAGATCAAATGAGAAGCGTTCAAACAAAAAATTCTGCTTATTTTGTTGAATGGATTCCGAATAATGTTCAAACTGCCTTGTGTTCTATCCCTCCTAAAGATTTACCAATGTCCGCCACTTTCATTGGTAATTCTACTTCCATCCAGGAATTATTTAAACGAGTTGGTGAACAATTCAGTGCTATGTTTCGACGTAAAGCATTTTTACACTGGTACATAGGGGAAGGAATGGATGAAATGGAGTTTACAGAAGCCGAATCTAACATGAATGATCTTGTTAGTGAATATCAGCAATATCAAGATGCTACTGTTTCGGATGATGAAATTGATTACGAAGAAGAAGTTGTTTATGAAGAAGATAATGCTTAAATTATAATATAAATTTGCGTTTCCTGTCTTCTGTTTTTTGTTCGTTTTTTTTTTTTTACTCTTTTTTTTAAATTTCACTTTTTTTAATTTTACTTTTTTTAAGTTATGTTTTCTTTGATAAAACTGGATGATGTCTGAATAATTATAGAAATACAAAAAACTATATAATAATAATAATATAAAACAAAACTAATAAGAAATAACACAAAATAATAGATAGGAAATAATCAAATAGAACACGCTTTCAAATATATATACAAAATTTTTTTAACTATTTTATTCAAAACTTACTAGTGTTCCAAATTATTAACAAGAAAAATGTATATTTCTATGTATTTTAATAAAAATAATTAAGATATAAGAATATACAAATCTATTAATAGATAATTGTCCTACTGTGATATTATATATGAACATTGAAATAAATAAAAGCTTATAAAATTAAATAATTAATAATAAACGCTTTAGAATGATAGATAAACATTAAGCGTATATTATTTAAAATAAAATTTTAAAATAAATACATGCAATTTTTTTATAAAGTTTCATGAAGTTCAGCTTTAGATTTACCATATTTTTTAAGACGGATCGATTGAACAGCAATGAAACCAGTAGCGTCAACTGGTTGGAAACCACCAATTTCATCCATAGAAGATTCAGTAGCATCATAAAGTGTTTCAGTATCGGAAGAACGGCCAAGAATATAGATTGCACCCTTATAAGCACGAACACGAACTTGACCATTAACAGTCTTTTGAGATGGAGCAATCATTGAACGAACATATTCACATTCAGGACTGAAATACATACCATTATATAAAAGACGAGAGTAAGAAACTGTAACAAATTGGTCACGAAGAGCACGTACTTCACGATCTAAAACAAGACCTTCGAGATCGACATGAGCAGTACGTAAAATGGTTAAACCAGGGGTTTCATAACACCCACGGGATTTAATACCGATGAAACGATTTTCAACAATATCAATACGGCCGACACCATTACGGCGAGCAATCTTATTTGCAGTTAAAAAGAGTTCAACAGGTTCAGTTACGGTTTCCTTTTTATTATTTTCAGTATAAATAAGTTTTGTTGGAATACCTTTTGTAAAATGGATGGTAAAATCTTCAGGAGTGTTTGGAGCATCAACTGGATCTACAGTTAATTTCCACATATCCTTTGGAGGAGTATGGTCAGGATCTTCGAGTACACCAGCTTCATAAGAAATATGAGCTAAATTTTCATCAGTACTCCAAGGTTTAGCTTTTGTTTGTGTAACTTCAATACCTTTTTGGTTTGCATATTCAAGTAATGCAGAACGACCTTCAAAACGATTGAAGAATTCAGGTAAACGCCATGGGGCAATGACAACAACATCAGGTTTCAATGCATAAAATCCAAGTTCAAAACGAACTTGGTCATTACCTTTACCAGTGCAACCATGTGATACTGCGAAACAACCTTCTTCTTCTGCAACTTTAATTTGAGCTCTAGCAATGACTGGTCTAGCAAGCGAAGTTCCGAGAAGATAAACGTTTTCATAAATAGCATTAGTTTGTACTGCAGGAAAGCTATACAATTAGTAATAATAGAATAAATAGGTAAGTAATTAATTACCAAAAAAAAGAATAAATCTAAACATAAATATGTATAAGCAATAACTTACCATTGTTCTTCTACAAATTCCTTACGAACATCAACCAAAACATATTTGGTAGCACCAATTTTTAAAGCTTTAGCACGAGCAGCTTCGAAGTCCTCCTCTAGAAAAAATTAGCAAATAATCAATAAAAAAAAAAAAAAAATAAAAATAAAAATAAAAATAAAAATAAAAATAAAAATAAAAATAAAAATAAAAATAAAAATAAAAATAAAAATAAAAAAGAAATAAAAGTTACTAACCTTGACCAATGTTGGCCATAAAAGCAATGACTTCATAACCTTGTTCAAGAAGCCAAGCAAGAATAATTGAGGTGTCAAGACCACCAGAATAGGCGAGACAAACTTTTCCTTTACCAGCCATTTTATCAATTGATTATACTAAAACTTTTATAGATTAATATTAATAATAATTAGCAAATTAGAAATAATTTCTTAATTATAATAAAAATTAAATAAAATTTGTACTATGACTCTTTCTATTCTTTTTTTTTTTTTTTTTTTTTTTTATAAGGTAAATTTTTTTCTTTTTTTCTTATCTTTACCACGTGACTTATAAACCCTAAATTTCCGAAAAATAATTTATTTTTTATTTTTATTGATATCGTTGTTATGGAAGAGGTTGATCTTTTTTTTTTTTTTTTAATAATATCTGGGGATAAAATATTGAGAATTATATTTTTATTAATTTACTAGTTGTCATAGCGATTATCACCTATAAATGGAAATTAATAAATCGAAAATAGATGAGAATTGACCAAAATAGTCCAAAATAGTAAAAAAAAGAAATAATATAGTTACCATAATGATATATATAGTACAGTAAATTATAATAATGTCCTATTATATAATTTTAAAGAATATTTTTGTGGATAGAGATGGTTTTTAAATTCTAAGACAAGGTTTTTTTTTATTTTTTATTTTTTATTTTTTATTTATCTTTTTATAGAGAATATATTAGGAAGAATAAAAATAAATAATTGAATGCGCATAAACAATATTTTATATTAACTATGTAAATTGTAACTTTTATTAAGATAGAAAAGTAAAGTAAGAAGTATTATTAAACAAATGAACAAATAAACAGTAAATATATAATAAATATTTTATAATTCCCCTTCTGATGCTCGCCAAGATGTAGAAATAATTATGAATGTTTTAACTATTTTTCGACCAATTTTATCCAAATACATTATTAATTCTATTGTTGCTAATTGAATTCCATCATAATAAGATCTTATTGCCCAAAATATAATTAAAAATACAAATATAAGTCTTATAAATGTAAGTATTGTAGAATAAATCATACGACTAATATGAGCAAGTATTTTTAATGAAATTAATAAAATAAGTAATAATAATAAAATTTGGGTTAGATCTGGATGGTCACTCCATATAGATGACAGGGTTCCATAAAATTTACTCTGCCATTTACCTAGTGGATAATATGAGTAAAAATTATATGGCAAATATTCTGCAAAAGGCATATAACCAGCTGCATTAAAATCCATTGTTTTAATATAATGTAAAATATAAATAAATTAAAATAAATTAAACAGAGTAAATTATATTATATTATATTATATTATCTTATTTTATCTTATTTTATGGTATATATTTTCTATTTATGTACTTAACGCAGTTGATTTATTTTATTAATGTTGGTTGACATGTGTAAAAATTAAAATTTTGTTAAGGAAACTACAAAGTATTAAATTCTTTACATATAATAAAGAAAAAGGATTAATCACAGTAGTATACAAACAATTAGCTATGTTCACATACACTATTACAATAAATATGAATAAATAAATACGAAATGCTTTTTTTTGTTTGCGCATACGATTTTTTAGATAAATTATACAATTTATTTACCAATACAACGTAATACGTTGTAAAATGAATCCTTTAATGTATATATATTCGTTTAATTAACAAAATAGCTTATAGCTTTATATTATAGAGGCCATACGTTTCATTTCATTAATAAAAATACTTTCTATATTCATACTAAAATCTAATTTTAATTTTAAACTTATACATCTTTATCTTTAACATCTTTTAAAAAACTATCATCAACTTCTTGATTAATAAAATAAGGATTCCTTTTGTCACCAAGAGGAGGATCATAACTTCCAGATGGTAATATTTCAGCTTCCTTGATTGCTTTAACAAGAGCAAATATAAATCTATTCCTTCTCATATTATAAGCTTCGTAATTTGAAGAGTTAAATTTATAAAAAGTATGAATATTTAACTTCATTTCTTTCAAAGTGGTAACATCGTTAATTTCAACAATAATTTGTTGCTTAAAGTCTCTTTTGTTTGCATCTACAAACTTTCTTAACCCTTGCTCAAGTATACTTAATTGGTCTGACGTCGTTTCAGATGCAATTGCAAGTGTAATTAAATCTATTTGCGCCCTAGATCTTGTAATGTTATCTATCCATAAGCTATTTAAAACAGCATTAGAGCATTGTGTGATCCTTCCATCATCCACTCTACGAAATACTGTAGATAATAAATTCATTCCACTAACTACCAGTTTGACTGATTTAATATCAACTCTATCACCGACATCTAATGGATGTTTAACGAATAAAAATACACATGAAGATGTAAATTCTTGTGCAGATGCTGAAATAACAAATGTAAAAGCAAGTAATGATGCACCAGCTGTGGCTAAAACAGAAGAAACGTGTGGTGACATTATTCCAATTATAACGAAAATACCAATAAAAAACACAACAAATAATAATGCAATATTTAATTTTCCAATAGCACTATCAACATCCTTTAAAGATTTTAATATGGTAGATTTTGAAACACATAAATCACATACAAATGTAGTCATCTCAGAAAGTGTGATATCTCCATTTCCATCATCATCAATAGTATAAAATATATCTTCGACAGTACTGGGGCTTGAGTTTGGCATTAATTGCTTTAAATCATCTAAATATAAACTATTTTTTTCTTCTAGAACAAGAGAATACCATATACGTTCAGCAAGCAATTCTGATGTTCTTCTAGAACCAATAGCATATTTAACGCACGAAGATGCCGTGTAAGGTAATTGATTTACTTCATTCACATCATCCACAAGAGATGATGTACCTTTAGATAATTTTCTGTTAGGATATGCTTCATTATCATTATTTGAATTATTTTGATTATTTTTTTCTTTATTTCCAAAACGATTTTTAAAGGCAAAATAATCATCTTTATCTTTTAGTTTATTAAAATCACCACTAGTACGAGGAGAAGTAAAATTAGACGAGTCATTAACAACAGTAGAGTTTGATGCATTCTTTTCATATCCAGAAAGATCCTTCTCATTAAAATTGGAAAATGAATTTACTCTAGAACTATGTTTTGAAAATTTATTTGGAATTTTAGTAAGACTAATAGCTTTCTTTGAAAATGCAGCGGCGTTTTTTCTGAATTTAAAAGATTTTTTAACAGCAGAATTTAATAAACCAGGAGCTAAAGAAGAATCTATGTCTCTAAAACAAGAAGAATATTGTGGATAATGAATATAGGAAACATTTAATAAAGTTGTAAGAAGTAAAGATTTTTCTTTATTTTCTTTAATTCGGGTTGCAAACTGTGTTTTATGAAACGAGATTGAAATCGCTTGGATTGCTAAGGACTCTCCAAAATATAAAAGAGCAATAATTAAAGCGCAAGCGAGTACATTTTTAAAATTTTGGCCTGGTGCAGAAAATTCTGCAAGATTGTGTTTTTTTTGCCATGGATTATATTTTATTATAGGTTCATATGTAACGAATGAGATAATAGACCAAACTACTAAAAAAATTGGTATTTCTAAAGCATTGGCAATTATTGCATATCTTTGATATTTTGGTTTAATTATTGCAAGAGCAATTCTTGCAAAATATGGAAATAAATAACTAAAAGCTCGGGATATAAAACCTGCAGACCAAAATATTAAAACCCAAAAGAAGATCCATGCCAAGCTTGTATTAGCGATTTGAGCATTAGAATTACCCCAAAAACCAATAGACATGGGAATGAAAATCAGACAGGCACCGCAAAACCAATAAATACATAATCTTGCGAGTAATGGAAGTGCTTTAATTTTATCAACAATATGACCAATTGAATTTACGTATTGAGGAAGACCTTTTGCTTGTCGAAGTTTAGTACGTTCTTCTTCGGACATTGAAGCGGCAGAAGTTCTTCGAATTAGTCTTGAAAATGAGTTTGGGTTTGAGTTTGAATTAGTTGTAGTGGTACTTATAAATGAAGATTGACCTGAAATTAAATGAGCACCATCAGGAATACCATCAGTTAGAGCTTCTTGTATAGCTAAATTTGCACCGATTGCACCGACTCCGTCATGAAGATAATAATCGTTTGCAATTTTTTGAGAAGCGTTTGTATTTGGAATATATTCGAAATTTTCTTTTTCTTCATCATTTTTAGTTTTATCACTGTGGTTGTCATTGTCATTGTTATTGTCATTATTATTATTATTATTATTATTATTATTATTGTTATTGAAATTTTCGCTTTCATTATTGTTGTTATTTGATAAAACAGTATTAGGATTATTAGGATTATCTTGTAAAGATATAGAGCTATTATATGGAGAATGATTTTGAGGAGTATAATTTGAACCAATTGGTTGTGCAGAAGTAAAAGTTGGTTTTATTTTTTTATTTAATTCTGGTTCTTTCTTTTTTATAGGTTCATTATTATGAAAACTTGGAAATCGAATTACTCGAGATAAACGTGATTTTAAAGATGTATCAGATTTAATACTATTTGAAGATTTATTTTTTGTAGATAAATCAGAATTTGAAAGTTCTTTTAAATAATTTGAATTATTATTTAAATCATTTTGTGAATTAGAAAGTTGTATACTATTAGCAGTTTTTAAACTGTGAATAGAATCTGATTCAATAGCATTTAAAGGGTAACTATTATCAGATGTTTTTTTAAGAGAGTGCAAACCTTCTTCTAATTGTGGAGTAGTTGGTTTATCTGACATTATGCACTATGATATATTTCTATATGTATTAAGAATTTATTGATTATATTATAGTACGATGTTGTATATTACGATATTATATTTTACATACTACTATATAATATTTATTTAATATATTATTCACTACGTATATATTATTGCTTATATATATATATATATATATATGCTAATAATACATTAATTATATGCTACTACATTATATGTATATTTACATTGCGTACTATATTATCATACTATCGTTGGTTGGAATTTAAAATACCCCTGCAACAAATAAAAAAAATAACGAATACAAATCCACATAGGAATTTTACATCATAAGAAACGTCTTACATAAGAATAAATAATAAATAATAATAAATAATAATAAATAATAATAAATAATAATAAATAATAATAAATAATAATAAATAATAATAAATAATAATAAATAATAATAAATAATAAATAATAATAAATTTTAGAATAATGTAGAATAAATTTAGAATAATGTAGAATAATATAGAATATGATTCCAAGTCAACTTTTAATAGCCAATTATTATTAATTAAGGGTACAATCACTAATAATCGTAAAAATAAACCAATAACGTTTACAAGAAAAATTTAATTACGTATGAAAATGGATTATTAATTAAACCGTTTCGAGGAAATTTATTCTATTATTTTCTTAAAAAAAGGATAATTGTTTTTATTGGAAGTAATCAAACCCCTAATTATAAGATTAATAATATTTTACGATATAGTACGTTTCTGATGTCATATGTTGCAATGGAGATGTGATAAGAATTGTATGATATTTATATTATACGTATATATTTAAACGTATATATTTATATGTATATATAAATATATATATATATATATATATATATATATATTATTTTATATATAACATAGGCTATTATTATATATATACATACATATATACATATAAATATATACATATACATACAAATATATACACATACATACAAATATATACACATACATACAAATATATACATATACATACAAATATATATATATATATATATCACACATTACTATAATCACATAACGTACATGACTGTTCTATCACATTGCAACCATATAAATAACACAAACTGCAACTACAACGTTGTCTTAACAACATATGTAATACACCAAATACATTAATAGGGACAAGTGTTTTATATGTGGCTCATAATAAAACTGATTGTTGGTGCTATACAACCGTAATTATAAATATAAATAATTATAAATAATTATAAATAAATATAAATAAATATAAATAAATATAAATAAATATAAATAAATATAAATAAATATAAATAAATATAAATAATTATAAATAAATATAAATAATTATAAATAAATATAAATAAATATATATATAAATAGATATAAAAATAAATATATAAATAAATAAATTTAATATATATATATATATTAAACCTCCTAATAAAGTATTTATAGTTAAATAATAAATTTATAAAAATTATTAAAAAATTTTTTTTTTTTAAATTTAATTTATAATTTAATTTAATTTAATTTAATTTAATTTAATTTAATTTTTTTGTTATTTATTCTTTAATTATTCACTTTAATTTTTTTACTATTATTTTATTTTTTTACTAATTATATATTTTTATAATTTATCAATCTCACTGGCTTAGACAGTGGCGATTATTTCTCCATTTATATGGAATTCGAGTCAAATAAGCGGCAAAAGACTTCAAATTTATCTCAGTCTAGTGTTATATTTAATTCTGTTTCTGAGATATCTAGGTAAGCAATAAAATTATTTTTTTTACTAATTTTTTATTTAAATATATATTGTAGTTTGTATATAATATGTTTTTAACATTTTGTGCATGTATAACCATGCATGTATAACAAACAACCCATGCATACATACATATATATATCATATATATACATACATACATATATAACCATGCATATATATATATATATGCACTAAAATTCAATTATTATTATTTATATATAAATGCTTTTTTTGTCCAATTTTACAACTAGTGCTAACTTTGTTTTTTTTTATTTATTTGCATGTATATGTGTTTGTGTATGTGTATTTATCTATAATTTATATATACATATATACATATAATATATATATATATATATATATAATTTATATATACATATATATTATAATTAATGTATATAAATTATAATAAATGTGTGTATGCACATACACACACATACACATTGCGTATCCCACTACAGCAAAAGAAAATCGCCACCGAATACTCTGTTGCCGTCTTTATCTTTTTCCGATAACAGGCCGGGCATTGCTGGAAACAGTAAAACCGATTCGAAAATGCCCCAACCCTTAAAGAAAGCAACACAATCTTATAATGAGAATGATACAAGTTCGAATAGAAGATCTCCTGTTGGTTCTCGAAGAGCACATCAACCTCCACCTCCTTGTCTTCAAGATTTAATTAAATCATCTGATTTTGAAGATAAATCTAGTAAAGGTAAAAACTTTTCTGTTGAAACTGATGGATATTATTCGCCAATAGGTTCTTCTAATGAAGAAGGATTAAATAGTTCAAACTCTAAAATATCTATTTCAAAGAATACTAAGAAAAATAATAAAATCAAAAATAAAAATAAAAATAAAAACAAAAACAAAACTAATGATAATGGTAAATTTGACGAATTCTCAAATCCTCTTGCATCATCTTCATCTTCTAAAAATTCAAATTTTCATTATAATATTCCTATTACTGAAACTGAAAATGAAAATGAAAATGAAATTTACTCTGATCAAGAAATTTATCCAGATGATAATACAAATTACGATAATACCGATAGTTATAATCATAATAGCGAAAATAATGTATTTACATACAATAATGTTAATGATTCTAAAATCACCCCAAACTCTTCTTCTATTCAAAATAAAAACATTTTCTCTTATTTGGATCAGAATCAAGGTAAAGTGACTAAAAAATCTCAAAACAATAAATTCATTATTACAAAAAGTGCAAATTCTTCTATGAACGAGGATTTGTATGATACAGATGATCTAAAAGCTTACAAAGATTCTTTTTTGAATATAAATAATGAATCAACTATAAGATTTTCTGAAAATAAAAATACTCATCATGATCACACTTATGAGCTAGAAAACGATAATACTGAAGAAAAGAAACGATCTAAGAATAATAATGGGAAGAAAAAAGAAGAGGAAAATATGGACCAAGATACAAAAGAAAATCAAATTCATAGTTATATTTCAGATGGTGATGATGACGACGTTGACGACTACAATGATGATAGTAATGATGAAGGAGTAAATGAAATGAACGAAAATGAAGAAGAAGAAGTGGAACAGGAAGGAGCGGAAGAGGAAGAAGAAGAGGAAGAAGAGGAAGAAGAAGAAGAGGAAGAGGAAGAAGATGAAGATGAAGAAGAGGAAGAAGAAGAAGATGATGAAGATGAAGATGAAGAAGAAGAAGAAGATGAAGATGAAGATGAAGATCTAGAAGAGGATGAAGATGTGGATGGCGATAACTCAGCAGGATTTGGGTTCCCTTCCGAAATTCCTTCCTTTTTCCGAAGCCGTTTTTCACTCAATTCTAATTTTAGTGATTTTGTGGGTGATATTTCAGAATTACGTCTTTTAAACGTTACAGTAACAGGCTTGATCGATAGTATTAATAATTATGAAAACCCCAGCGCCCAATTCGAATCTCTTCAAGATCTTTCTGATATGCTACTTATTTCCATCTCTTCAGAAAATATTACTTCAGGCTTTCTGCCCTTAGAAAAATTATTACGTTCTCTTGTGCAAATTCTAAACGATCCTCCATATTTGGGTGGAGACGAAAATACTGAAGCAATGCTTCTAGCCTGTAGATGCATTTTTTCTTTGTTAGATTCTGCCCCAAGCTCAACACACGCTGTTGCAACTAGTGGCGCTATAACCCCTCTCTGTTTTCGTTTGATGAATCTGCAATATATTGATTTAGCTGAACAATGTCTTTCTACTTTGAAGATTCTTTCAACTGACTATCACGCTAGCATATTACAAGATGGCGGATTTACTGGTTGCTTGATGTATTTGGATTTTTTTTCTACAAACATTCAACGTAAAGCAATGTATATTGCTTCAAATTGTTGCAAATCATTAAAACCTTCGCATTTTGAATCTGTTAAAACTAATATGCTTGTTTTCAATAACGTCTTGAAAGGTTCTGATCCTGAAGTTATGGAGCTTGCTTGTCTTAGTATATCAAGAATTGTAAAGGCTTATAAATATTTCCCCGAGATGTTAGAAGAAGTTATTACTTCTGATCTTCTTAATTCTTATTTGCCACGTGCTTTCAACAAAACACTTTTTCCTCAAAATATTTCTCTTGCGTTTATTTCTTCTGTGGCTGAAATGACAGAATCTTCTCTTGTACTTGCATCTAGGATTCTTAAGTCTGATATTAACTCTCATATTTTTCACTATTTGTCAGGCATCTCAGCAAACAATAGGTTTTCAGATGATAATCAAAACACCCTCTCAGATTCTCAACCAATTTTGCCCCTGTTATCTTATAATGATGATTATGACTCTGATTTAGATTCTGATCAACCAAGTACTATTGAAGCTCTATTAAGAATTCAAAAACCTTTTATGCTTGCTATTTTATCTATCTGCATGAATTTGTTTCCTCCGGAGCCAGATAGAATAGATACTGAAAAAAAGAGAAGTATGAGGTATGAAATTTTGTTGGACTTGGAAGAAATCCAATCTTTTTCGTTTACTATTCTATCTTTAATTCCTGATATTTACTCTTGTTCTATTGATGTTGAAGTTCGCAAAATTTGCATCGATATTTTCTTGCGCATTATTTCGAATATACAATCTCCAACAGTTAGTAAAGCCTTAACTTCGTCTAAGTTTACTTTAATGTTGATTTCGGTTCTCACGCGTAAAGAAACGAATTTAATGGTTCAAAAAGCCCTTGATGCTATAAGTTTATTGTTTGAAAATTTTGATTCTTCTTGCTATAATTTTATTTTAAGAGAAGGTGTAATACAACACATTAAACAAATTGCTATTGAAAATTGTTCAAGCAAAAAGTGGCTACTTGATGACATATCTATTTTACCTGTTGAGGAAGTAATTGATTTCGTGACTGTTTCCTTAGAGGCTCATAGTCGTTTATTATTGCGAGAAGAATCTGAATCTGACGCGAAGCTTTTTTCTCAAATGGAAAAGGACGATAGCAATGATATTACAAACATAGACTCATCAGAGAAAGGAAAATTTAATATTGAAGATGATGAGAATTATTTAAAAAATTGTAGGGTCGTAATAGCATCGCTTGAAGTTTTAGGAAGTTTTTTAAAACTTGAAAACTCGCAAACTTCAAATCACAATGCACTATTCAAAGAATTGCAGGATTTAGCAATTAGTATTAAATGTAAAACTGACCTTAAAAAATCATTTCAATCCCTTTCAAAATTTATTTGTCCTCGAAATTCTATAGATGGAATGACAAGTTTCGAGCTTAAAAACTCCGGACTTTTATTGGCTTTAATAAATGTTTTTAGTTGCAAGAATGAACGAGAAAGACTCCGAGTGCAGCATCTTTTTTTGGAAGGTATGACGGATAAGTATAGATCGAGTAGATCTTTCAAGAAGCTTGTGCAATTGTGTCAAGAATTGTTAAGTAGAAATGAAAATCTTGAGGTTATTACTGTTCCTCATTATAGACCCTCTATTCATACCAATGGTCAGGAAAGATCTCTGCATATTATACCTTCTTTTCCTCCTATAAGGATTCCAACTAATGATTTAGATGGTAATTCAAAAAGATCAAATCCTGCTGTAAGTCTGGGCCGTCAAATTCGTGTCCGTCTAGAGTTCGATGCTAAAAATTCAGATGCTACAGTTCCACCAAGGTTTGCAAGTATTGGTGTTTCTGTTCAAGCTATAGCAACGTTTAAAGCTTTAGATAAATACCTTTCTCCGCGCATACAATTTTTCGAGGCTTTAAAAACGAGATCTAGTGAGGAACTACCTCGTACTAGAGATAGACCAACTGCTAGTGGCTCTAAAGATGGCAAGTCAAATTCAAACAGATTAGGCGGTTCAACTGGAGCTAATAATTCTGGTTCTTCTTCTCATAAAGATTTTGGAAAGATTGCTTCTAATATTGAACGTAAAATGCAATTTCTTTCTGAAAATTTACGTCGAGTGGCCGCAACAACTTCCTTTGGTGATAGCCAAATTCAATCGCACAATATTTTACTTGAATCATCTACAGATCAAGATGCTTTTCACAGCAACAGTTTTGTTAACAATGGTAATGACCAAGAGGAAAACTATATTGCTGATGAGTATGGAGAAGGTGAAGGGGAAGAAGATGGGAAAGAAATTTTTAAACAGTCGAAAGATAAAGGAGAACAAGATGTCGATAATAATAATGATGATGAAAAAAATGAAGCATCCAGTTCAACTAATATACAGGCTTCAAAAAAAAATGATTCAAGACGAAAAAAGAGTTTAACTAGAAACTCTTCATTTGCATCTGATATTAGTTCATCTTCTCGTGATAGTGTATCAGCTTTTCCATCAGCATCTTTTCCTTTAGGAAGAACAAAGAATTCGGAGTTAGGTAAAGACTTATTTATTGCAAAAGATGATAATGAATATCACATTGAGTTTTATATTGACAACGAAAAAATTCATAAGTCTAGCACAGTATTTGGCGCATTGCAAAAACATGGTAAAGCACAATCACAAAATATTTGGAACGATTCAATGGTGATCTCGTATCGAAAAGTAAAAGGTTTGCTAGATACGGCAGATACGGTAGATACGGCAGATACTACATTAAATACAATTGGTATTAAGAGAGAAGTTCGAATGATTCCAGTTCCGGCCTCTATTTCAGAATCTTCGATCCTGGATTATTTGGAACTATTGGATATTCTTTTTGCATTTAATATTCATTTGCGTGATTTAGTTATATATAAAAGAACCCGTTCTAATACTCCTTTCCCTATTGACGAAAGTAATTTCGTTAATACAAAGATTACGGCAAAGTTATCTCGACAACTTGATGAGCATTTAATAGTTGCTTCGAACTGTTTACCTTCTTGGTGTACATACTTAGTAAGGTCCTATTTATTTCTGTTTCCATTTGACATTAGGCACCAATTTTTGCAATCTACTTCTTTTGGATATTCTAGGTTAATTTATAAATGGCAAACGAGTGAAAGATCAAACTCAAACACTCAATCGTTACAGCGTAATAGTTATACAAGCCAACTACGTGATCTTGGTAGACTTATGAAACAGAAAGTTCGTGTAAGTCGTGCTCAAATTTTACAAAGTGCTCTTAAAGTTATGGAACTATATGGTGAAACTCCAAGTTTGCTCGAAATAGAGTATTTCAATGAAGCAGGTACGGGATTAGGGCCTACGCTCGAGTTTTATTCACTTGTATCTCGTGAATTTACTAAAAAGAGGTTGAAAATGTGGAGAGAAGATGATCCTACATTTGAAAGTGACCATGCATACAGCCCAAACGGTTTGTTTCCAGCACCTTTATCTCCAAATGATTTTAAGAGGGGAACCGATAAAAAAATTATAAAGTTATTTAGAATCTTAGGAACATTTGTCGCGAGGGCAATGCTTGATAATAGAATTA
The DNA here is from genome assembly GCA_030571375.1 of Botryozyma mucatilis. NCBI lineage: Eukaryota > Fungi > Ascomycota > Trigonopsidomycetes > Trigonopsidales > Trigonopsidaceae > Botryozyma > Botryozyma mucatilis. The sequence goes on along the minus strand of JAJLXO010000227.1, from coordinate 17,387 downwards.
TTGATATTCCGTTTAATCCAGCCTTTTTCAGAATGCTTTTTAGTATTTTAAATCCTACACATATTACTTCAAGTATTGGATATTTAATGCTTATAGATCAACGTTTGGCTGAATCTCTTTCATCGTTATTTGATTATATTGAAGAGAGGAATAAGATACGAAAAAGTTGTAAAGATTTGCCTGAAGATGTGTTAAATTTAAAATTATCAGAAATTAGATTTAACGATGTAACTGTTGATGAATTAATGCTTGATTTTACTTTACCGGGATATCCTGATTTTGAACTTCTTCCAAATGGATCAAGTAAAGCAGTTGATATTAATAATATTGACGAATATATTTCATTAGTAGTTGATATGACTATTAATGTAGGGGTCATAGAGCAGCTAAGAGCATTTATTGAAGGGTTTTCTAGAGTATTTCCTGCTGATGCCTTAAGAGGATTTAGTGCGGAAGAATTAGTGGGGATTTTTGGATTAAATAATGAAGACTGGTCAATGAGCACTTTAAAGGCCAATATTAAAACTGATCATGGTTACAAGCCTGATTCTGCAATTATACAAGACCTCTTAGATGTCATGTGCAACTTTAATTTAAGCGAGCGTAAGAAGTTTTTACAATTTATTACTGGAAGTCCTAATTTGCCGATTGGAGGATTTAAAGCTCTCAATCCACAACTAACAGTAGTGTGCAAACCAGCAGAGGCACCATTAACTTCTGATGATTACCTTCCTAGTGTGATGACCTGTGCAAATTACTTCAAACTACCAAATTATTCTTCTAAAATTATTCTATATCAAAAACTGATGATGGCTATGCATGAAGGAGGAGAAGGTTTCCTTCTCTCTTAAATTGTTTTCCTTTTTTCTTCTTTTCTTTGTTTTTCTTTTCTTTTCTTTTCGTTGTTTTTTTTTTTTTTTTTTTAAAGGTTTTCTAATCAATAATAATTTTTGTAACATTTGTTTGTGTTTTTATATTTTCTGGAGTGCATTTTATTTTGTAAGGAAACTTCTTGATAATCCATTTTACATTTGATTTTGGTCTACGTTTTAACATTTTCGCATTTTAAAATTTTAAAATTTTAACTTTTTTTTTTTTTTGTCTTTTTTATTTCATTTCGTTATTACGTCTTTTTTTAAAAAAAAAATAAGAAAAAGAAAAGGTTACTGAATATTTTTAAGAGATAGTCTATATTAGGTAAAAGAAGTAGTTGATGGCTTTTCAATTGAAAAAACTAATGCAATTGATTGAAGAAAAATATTGTATATTATTTACAGTTATAAAGCTACGATTTGATATTTACAAAAATTTCAGTATATAAATAATTTATTTTTTCTACTTATTTTTGATTAATTGTTTTTATTTTTTTTATATTATGTCTACATTTAGATAATGTACAGAAGCAATTGTAAGTACAAATAATCGTGAAAAAAAAATCACGTGAAGTAATTAGCCGTTTACCGAATTATTAAGTAATACCCGGTAATACAAACTGATTTTTTGTATAGTACCCGTATAGTGTAAAAGAAAATGAAAAACGCGTCCTAGTTTTTTTTTTTCATAGAAAATATTAACAAGGAACTGAAAAAAAACCTAAAATAAATATAAATATAAAAATAAAAATAAAAAGTAAATTAAAAGCTAATTTTAAAAATTTTAACTTTTGTTTTTATAGTTGATAATTTTAAATAATAGATGGAAATTATATTTATAAAGATATGAAAGAAAGTTCACCAGAATCTTTACTTGTTCCAAGCTCTAGTCCTTTACTCGATCAAGATGAAGATGAAGATGAATATGGAAATAAAAATGAAAATAAAAAGCGAGTTCATAGTACAGGGAATATTGATTCATTTTGTAAGTTATACTTATTTATATTTATATATTTATAAATTACATTCTAAGTGATATATTCTTAATAACAAACTCTAATGCATTTGTTTTTTATTTATTTATTTATCTAATTAATTACCTTAGGCATAATTCCTAGTAGTCAATGGTGGGAAAACAGCGAGTTTGAAGATATATATTTTATACAGGAGTCTAAACCTAAATTTTCTAAAACTTGTTATAAAAATGAAGATTTTGTTTTTAAAGAAATGAATAATAAGAATTACAACAAATCTACTAAAATAAAATCTGAATATATTACTATTTCTGATTCAGAAGATGATATTTTCGATGGTGATGATAAAGAAAGTTTAAATTATAATGATTTTTTTATACCATCTACAGATCCTCACGAATCTAGTATTAGTATACAGGAAGAAAATGACACAGATGATGATTTTTATAATAAAAAATTTATTGTTCCTACTAGTTTTCTAGAAAGTTCAGATATTAAAGAAAAAATATCTCGAGACATTACACCAAATTTTAAATTTGAAAATAATTATTTAAAAGATGAGTTTGAGTTAAAATCCAATTCTAAAGTTTCTCATATTTACGATTGCGACATTGGTGTAAATAACAGCAACGAAAGCAACAGAGAAAAAACAATTAAAAATAAAAATTCGGATTCAGACTTGGATTGTGTATATGAATCTACAGAAATTATTCTTCCAGACACGTTAATAACGCGTCTTTCTAGTCCACTTGACTCGCAATTTTCGCTAAATTAGTTGAAAACTATTATCATCAGTATCTATGACAACATGACTACTGGTTCGTATTACATTGTATTTTACTTTATTATACAAATTCAATTACCATGACAACTATTTTCGGGATAACACCTTGAATATTAGCTTTTAATTAATTAATTAATTGTTTATTTATTTATTTATTTATAATAATAAAAAACGAATAAATAGATAAATAAATAAATAAATAATAAAGAAATTATAATTAAGAAATTATAACAAAAGATGTCTAGTCAAGTTGCAATTGCTTCTTCTTTCATTAAAGATGCTCCCCCAGGAGAGGTGAGTTTCCTATTCTACTATTTTATTAGTTCATGTGGTGTTAACTTTTTCTTATTCTGCAGATTCAAAATGTACTTGAAGGTATGAAATATAAACTTAAATATAATTTATTGGATTATAAATGGATTTGTTTATGAGAATATTATATACTAATGTAAACTTTAGATGTAAAAATTTTACTAGGAAACGATTCTGGTGTATTAGGTTCTCTTGAAGGAGCATTTGAAACTTATAGTTTAGAGAATTTTAGAGAAATTCAATTATCAAAATTAAATCATTTAGTATGTTTGAGATTATCAATATCGAGATTTATAACTATTTGCTGTTATTAACAAATTTGTTGTTTTTAGTCTTTGGCAACTAAATTTAATCATCTTGGTTCAAATAAGTTTTACGATGCAGAAACAAACAGTTCTTATTCGTATGATTACGTTAGAGGAGTATGTTTTTTTTTTTTTTTTTTTTTTTTTTTTTTTTTTTTTTTTTTTTTTTTTTTTTTTTTTGTCAATATTTATTATGTTATATATCACTTGCTAATTGTAAGACTGTCAGCGATGTAAGTAATTACAATGGACCAGAAATACCTACATATTTTCAACAAATAGAATCACAAATTGGAAAATATGTTTCAGAGTATTATCCATCCAAAGCAGCCTATGGAGTATTCCCACAAAATAATGGAACTATTATTATTGCAATTTCAGGAAGTAAATATAGTCCATCTAATTTTTGGAATGGTAAATGGAGATCATGGTATATATTTAATAAAAACACAAACACATTAGATGCACATTTTCGTGTAGATATTCATTATTATGAAGATGGAAATGTTCGACTTACTTGTGAAAAGGATCTTTCTTCGATTCCATGTTCAACTGATGAAGTTGGAATTACAATATTTAAATTAGAAAAAGATTATCAAAATGAAATTAATTCTTCATTAGTATCGATGAGTGAAACAGAATTTAAATCACTCAGACGTCAACTTCCTGTAACTAGATCTAAAATTGAATGGGATAAAGCTATAAGCGGTTATCGTTTAGGACAAGATATTGGAGGAGGTCGCACATCTAAGTAGTATACAAAATTTAAGCTATATAATTTTTATATACGAATATTTATAATTAATAAGATTAAGTATATTTTTAATAGTTTATTTTTAAACTTTTTGGTTTTTTTATACATTATGCAATAAATGAATTCATTAATTTTAGACGTACAACACGATAGTAAAACAATAAAAAAAAAAAAAAAAAAACAACAACAACAAATAAACATCATAAACTTATTATAATTATCTATAACCAACCCCATAAACTGTAAAATATTAATAAAATAGTTAATGCACCACCCACTAATTTTACAACAGAAGGAGATCCTTCTATTGCGCGAATTAATTTTTTAGAAGAAAAAGAAACAGAATGTCCAACGTTTGAGAAAATATCATTCTGTTTGTTAGATAATTTAAATATTTATAATAAATATAAAAATAAAAATGAAAAATGTATAATATAAAATATTAAATAAGATATTAAAAAATACAAAATAATACTATAAAACTCACAGCAGAATCTATAAAATGATGGTTTTGTGCTTCAGCATATATATCATTTGTTACCCCTCTTAATGTACTGAGTTTTGCCGCCAGACTGTCTAGACGCTCATTATTCTTAAAGTTAGTAAAAACGATGTTTATCTAATAACTTTGCATAATAACTTTGCATAATAGATAATAAATGAATAAATGAATAAATGCTTAATAAACATAAACATAAACATAAACATAAATGCTTAAAAAAATATTTTTATAAAACCAAATGCAACATGAAAATGATACTATTATACAATACTATAAGTATAATAGTATAGTATAGTATAACTAACTATATAGTTAAATACTATATAAAAAACAATATTTAACACACCTGCGATTCTTGATCATAAACTGTGGAACTCGATGCCATCGTAAATTATATTCCAATAATATTTAAATATTGATTTAATATTTTAATACTAGTATTTTTAATATTTAACGTTTTTTATTTATAAATTAATATTTAATGTGTATTATTTAATATTATTTTTCTTGTTTATCTTTTATTTTACTTTTTCTAGCTTCTTATCCCATTAAAATATCGTAACTAGGAAAAAAGACTAATAAAATAACTAACTAACTGATGATTTTAAGTAATTTTTATTTTTCTATACATACATAAACAGTAAAAATTAAGCAACCATTTGAAAAAATATTTACCTAGTAAACAAGTAATAATATAATATATATAATAGAATACAATGTGCATTAACTTTATTTTATTGGCATATTATTATGTGATAATTTTTATTTACTGTATCATTTATTATACTGCAATATTTACTACACATTGTATATATCTTACTTTGTACTAAGTTTCTTACAAATGCATTATATCCAGATCTTAACAAAATAATCAACTAAGTAAAATAAAATAATTTAAAATAATAAATATTAATAAACAAAAAATTGTAATAAACAAAAAATACACAAAAATACACAACACATACACAAAACCAAAGCGTAATTTATGTAAACCCATATATAATAAAAACACTACAATCAAATATCCTATTAAGATATCTAATTGATCAGATTTCCATCCCCAGATTGAGTATGTGAATTTGAAGGAGCAGGAGAATATTGACTAAACGATGGCATGGTAGTTGGATTAGTAGGATAAGATGGTTTTGAATGAACATCCAAATTAGACGCATTGCTTGTCGGTACACCAATATATGATAATCTATTAGGTATAACGCCAACGTTATTTGGTTTAGAAAAATCTTCAACATTATTGTATTGACCAGAAGAATAATTTAATCCAGGATTTGAAGTTTCTATTGGGGAGGTAGAAGAAGGTGGGTATTGAACTCTACCCGCAACCGATTGTTGTTGAGTATATTGAGGACCGGAAAACTTTAAATTAGGATTAGATATATTATGTGATTGAGATTGTACTTGTTGATGTATTTCCGTTGGTTTAGTTTGAATTTGAGGTTGCGCTTGTATTGAATATTGACCATTATTTTGAAAAGGTACAGATCCTTGTTGCTGAAGTTGTTGTTGTTGATGAAGACGTTGTAAATTATGTTGTTGTTGTTGTTGTTGTTGTTGTTGAGGATGTTGAATATTAGGCAAACCATTTGAAGGAATAGCATTATTCTGAGTAGGATAAGAATTGTTATAATAAGGCTGCTGTTGACTATATTGTTCAAGTGATGATTCCATCAATGCATCGTATTTTCTTCGTGCACTTAAAAATTTATCATTTAATTGAACTAATTCATCTTTCTTTTGAGCATACTTGTCAATTAATTTTACAAGCTTTGGTCTAATAGCTAAAGTTGAATGATATAAATTTTGTAATTCTTCATTATCTGATATTAATACAGCTGTATCTCCAGATAAATTCGAATTTTTCGCATTATAATCAGCTTGAGCTAATAAATTTAATAATCTTTCAATATTTTTTGCCTCCTTAAGTACTTTTTGTTGTTCTATGGCTTCTTGCATAAGCTCTTCTGGAGTTGGATCTGGAATAGGAGTTACATAATTCAATGGGAAAATTCCGATTTCGTTTCGTAATGATCCACGCCACCAATCTCTATATACTGATTCTAACACTGTGATGACATCACCTCTTCTAAATGAGAGTTCACCAGGTTCAGAAGCTTGTAAATCATAAAGAGCTCTAACTTTTGAAACCATGGCTGGGGTCAAACCTTGATTACGACGATCGGATATGGGAGTTGATGAATCAGCTGTAACAGATTGTGTTTGATTAGATGCGTTATTTGATTGTACTGGTAATTGTGATTGTGATTGTGTTTGAGGTTGTGATTGTGGTAGTGATTGTTGTTGCTGTTGTTGTTGTTGCTGTTGCTGTTGTTGTGGTTGTTGCTGCGTTTGTGTTTGCGCATGTGTTTTAACAACTGGCTCAGAATACTGCGGTGGTCTTTGATTAGAATATTCATCAGCTGTGAAATATTCATGTTGATTAGACACACCATTAGATGTACCATTAGCAGAAATAATATCACCAGCTGAAATATTATTAGTTTTATTAACATTATTAATATTATTTTTTTTATTAGCTTCCTGTTCTGATAAAGACAAAGCAAGAACCATTTTTAATTCCTCTTCCTCTCTTTGTTTATCAAGATCAGTTATTCTATGCTTATCTGGAACTTCTGGAGGTTTTAAATTTGGATTTTCTGATTCAATTTTTTTAAGTGTATCAGACATTAAACGTAAAGATGGATCAGATTTAAATTCTTTAGATAATTTTTTCATTATTTCTATAATTCTTAATTTTACAGATTGATGAACGGATTTATCCATAGTTAATTTAAATAATAATTGTGTAAATGATTTTGAAGAAATTTCTCTTTGCATCATTGAACCACAATTTTGTGCTAATGAATAAACCAACAATAAGGAATAAATAAGTACATTAGCTTTACGAGAATTTGCATTCATTCTTTTCTGAATAGCAGACATTGCATTCTCTGCTCCATTTTCTGGGTCTTCATTAACTAAATCACAAACATTTAATATTAATTCCCAATTTTCTGTAGTTAAATTTTCGTCTGTTGCTTTAGCTGAGGAGGGAAAAGAAGGAAAAAAAAAAAAAAAAAAAAAAAAAAAAAAAAAAAAAAAAAAAAAAAAAAAGTTAGTATTGATTAATTAAATATTTTATTATAAATATGAATTCAAATGAAAAAAAAATTAAATTTTTCATTTTTTTTTTTTTTTTTAAAAAAAAAAAAAACTTACCAACTGGTTCTTCTAAAGGATTCGGAGGCGATGATCTGAACATTTTTAATTTTTCAAATTTCTAATTAATTATCACTTTGGGATTATTTAATTTCCAATCTATTTAGTAATATATAATTTAAAAATATTTAAATGTATAAATATTTTCTAAACCTATTAGTCCACACTATAAATTAAATATATATACTATTTAGTAAATTATAATAACTGCAATGTTTGTTTATCTATTACTATATAATAGTATTTTTTATTTCAACCACGTTACGAATATTTAATTATTTGAATTTAATAAATAATAATAATAATAATAATAATAATAATAATAATAATAATAATAATAATAATAATAATAATAATAATAATAATAATAATAATAATAATAATAATTCTACTATTCTCTAATTCTGTGTACAGAAGTTTATTGAATTTGAATATTAAATTATTACGTAATATGATTATTAATATTATATATATTTTATGTAACTACGATTTTCCTTTTTTGTGCATTTTATTTTATGATATTTTTATTCCCGGTGGCGTCACTAAGCAACAGTTGTTATGGAGATTAGTGATTTTCAGTTTTTATAAGTTATAAATGAAGATGGAAAAACAAAAACAAAAACAGTTAAATCGTATCAACGTTATGATCTCATCTACATAGCAACAATATTAAATAAGTGCAATTGCACAGCATTTAATAATACGTATAACAACACAGCATTGAATACGTATGGTATATTGAAAACCGCGTAACAAAAGTTTTGAATACTTACTATTCAATGTCTAGTAGATGTAATGTTATTGTAGTTTATATTTATAATTGTTTATAGTGTAGATTTATAATATGTTCCATTAGTTAAAAGACTCATATAAATAATTCTGTCGTAGTCCCCTTAGCTTGTCTAAATATTCTATAAAGTACATCTTTCCAATACTACACATAATAAATACCAATTGATTAATTCTTTGCCTCCAAATAAAAATTCACAATAAATTAAAAATAAATAGTAAATAGAAAAAAGTAAATAGTAAAAAGTAAATAGTAAAAAAATAAAAATTAAAAATTAAAAAGTAAAAAAAATTAAAAGGTAGAAAGAAAAATTAAAAGTAAAAAGAAAAATTTAAAGTAAAAAGTAAAAAAAAACAGAAAACAAAAAACAAAAAGTGCAAATTAAACACAGTAGAAGAAAAGAAAAAAAAAAAAATAAAAAAACATAATCAATATCTTAAATTTAATAAAATAATTATACCTAGTCCTGTATCCCAAATCGCTTCGCTTTAATATCCAATATAAACATCGCGTAAAGAATGTCTATATCCAATTCATAATTGTGAATTTTCTTTAATTCTCATATTCAATTCCTAATATTATTCACATTAGTACTATTTTATTATCAAGTCTTTAGTATTGCTAAATATGATCTCCATCTTTTGGAGATTATAATACATCTTCATTGACATCTTCTGTATCTAATTAGATAGAGATAGCCGTGAAACCTTTTCTTCAATCTTATTTAGCAGTTTATTCTCTGACATGTTTTTGTTATACTTATCAGCTTTTATTGAAGATAATTTACTTTCTTTCACTTCTTTATTTGCTAAATCATAATTATTACCCGTATTTAAAGCTCCATTTTGTATATCCCCCGTTTGACCTCCTGTAATATCTTTCTTGTCTTTATTTATACTATAATTGTCTTTAATGTCATTATTATAGTTATTATTCATTGGAATAGGTCCGGTAAGTAATGAAGACCTTTTTTCTGCCACTTTAGCAGCTCTAGCTGCTTTTACTAAAGGAATTAATGAAGATAATGGCTCAGCCTCTAATAAATATGGATGTTTTAATAATTCTTCTGAAGAAGCCCTTTTATCAGGATCAACCTGTAACGCCCAATTCAAGAAAGATTTAAAAAGTGGCGAAATAGAGTCTTCATCTTTAAGTTTAGGTGTACCATTTGTAGCAATTAAATAAAGTGCACGTAATGGTGATTCTGTAAGATATGGTGGTTCTCCTTCAACCATTTCTATAGACATTATACCTAAACTCCATATATCAACTTTATATCCATATTCTTTTCGCGTCACAACCTCAGGTGCCATCCAATATGGAGTTCCAACCATTGTGGTTCGTTTTAAAGAATGATCACTCATTTGAGCACAGAAACCAAAATCTGTTATTTTAATTTCTCCGTGCATAGATAGAAGAATATTATCAGATTTTATATCTCGATGTATTACACCTTCTGAATGTAAATGCTCTAAACCACATAAGGTTTCATGGCATACTGCTGCTATTTGTCCTTCCGACATCATATTATATGTAACTACATCAGTAAGGGATCCACCCTCCATGTATTCCATAACTACCCAAAGATCACCTCCATGAAGATACGCACCTAAGAAGTTAACAATATTTTTATGATGTGATCGTTTCATAACAGCTATTTCATTGATTATTAACTCCTTTTTCGGTTGTTGTTCTAAATTCATTTGTTTAAGTGCAACAAGTTTATTATCTGAAATATGAGCAGTATAAACTCCACCAGAAGCACCCTGACCTATTTTATGAAAATCATAATAAACCTTTGTAGGATCAGCTTGTGTACAAATTGTTGCTAACTTTTTAATCGTTTCTGCATCCCGTTGTCGTCTAACTTCTCGCCTTCGAGCAGTAGCAGCTGCTTGGGATTTTAGAGAACTCCTTTCATTGTGACTAAAAGAAGTAGAAATATTAGGTGGAGGTGATGTCGTGCCAGCTGCAACCGACGCTAAGTCATTCATTGGAGGGGAATGTACTGTACCACTCGGAGAGTCTTTTTTAGGAGAACTAGATTTTAATACACTTGAAGGTGAATTTGTAATTGAAGGAGATTTTTGAAGAATACTTTTTGGAGACTTCATACTTAAATCTAAACGATTTTGAGTATGAAAGTTTTGATCCACATAGCTTGATCTAGAAGTGGCTGCTTTTTGCGAAATTGGTGATAAAGGTGTGATTGTCTTAGGAGTTGAAAATGTTTCAATCTCGTGAGAAGATGGTGTTTGAGGAGAAGTTATTGTTGGAGACAGTATAGAAGATTTTTCGCTAGTTTGTGCATGACTATCTCGCTTTATAGACTGTGAAGTTGAATGTGACTTAGATACTGAAATAGGTGACTGTAATTGGGATTGGGACTTAAGATTTGAATGTCCGGGAGGAACAGGAGGCGCTGAAGTTGGAGGTGGAGGTGGGGCTGGACGAGTAGGAACATATTGTTGTGAAGAGGTAGACTGTCGGGTTTGAGAATTTGAAGAGTTTGAAGTACCAATTGTTGAGGAAGAAGTTCTTAAAGAAATAGTATTATTATAATCATACAAAATATCTGAAGTTGAAGAATCTGAAGTTTTATTTTGAAGATGTTGTAAGTGTAGTTGTTGTTGAGGAGGTGATTTTGGTAGTAGAGGAGGTAAAGGAGCAGGTCTTGGATGCTCAAAGGTAGTGTCATTTTGCACAGGAAAGTGAGGAGAAGTTCTAGAAGAAGTTATAGAAGATTTAGACATTGAAGAAATGGAAGAGTTTTTATTATGGTTACTTGGTTTGTCATTATAAATGAGATAGTTTGATTCATGATTATCTGTTGATGTGACAGGTTGATTTAAAATTGAATTGTGTGAAGATTTATAATTAGGAGAAGAAAGAATAATTGAGGATTTTACGTTTTGTGAAGGTAATTTTGAAATGGAAGAACGAATTGAAGAAGAAGAGCTAAGTCTTGTAGAAGAATTAGGAAAAGATGATGATGAAGTATTTTGAGCTTGATTTGGATTTGAATTTGAAGTTGAATTCGAATTTGAAGTTGATGTTGAATTGAAAGTTGTATTTGGATTTGCATTTGCAAATTTTGACCATACCGCACCGGAATCAGGATCATTTGTATTTTCTTCTGAATAAAAAGCAACAATATTAACAACTTCAGATGGATGCAATTTTTGTTCCTGTTTTGAAATACCAGATTGATCTAATAAAATTTGCCATTCTCTTGGAAGACCAATAAATTCACCAGTGTCATTATTAAATCCAACGTGTGCTAAATGTTTTACATCATAAGGATGTGAAATATCAGCACTTTTACGATGCTTTGATCTTCTAATTGAAGAAACAATTTGTGAGAAAACTGAAGATGAGGAAGATGATGACGAATTGCTATTATGATGACGATGGTTACTATCTGATTTATCATTCTGTATTATTGGAGTAAAATTACTTGTATCAATGCCATTTTTATTATTATTTTTATTATTATTGTTGCTATTGCTACCAAAATTTAAATAGCTAGAGCCAGAAAAGGATCTAGAAGTACCTTTAATAACCATTTTTAAAATAGTAAAACAGAACTAAGAAACTAAAAAGTAAAGTTAAGAATTCAACATAAAGGGGGTTTTTTAAAAAAAAGGCCTTAAAGTTTCAATGTAATAGGTAACCGGTTAATAATAACAAATATATGTATAATAACCTTAATCCGGAAGCACGATAAGTTGTAATAATTTTATGTATAGCAACCGAAATAAACAATGCTAGTTTATTTAATGATATAATATGAACTATTTTGTTAGTTCAATAAGGAATAATAATAGTAATAATATAATAATATAATAATAATATAATAATAATATAATAATAATAATATAATAATAATAATAATAAATAAATAATAACAATAATAATAACAAATTAATAATAACAATAATAATAATAAATAAATAATAACAAATTAATATAACAAACTAATATAACAAACTAATATAACAAATTAATATAATAAATAAATAATAACAATAATAAACAAATAAAAACAAATAATAGTTTATACTAGTTTATAATAAAAATAAAAATATTATATAATTTACTAATAAATATCGAGTAAGCAATTATTTACCAAGCCATACAAAAACAAAACACCCGAATTACTTTATAATAAAAATATTCTCGGTTACTAGTGTTATTTAAGTAATAATAGTGTATTTTTATTATTAATTTACTAATTTTTAAATTTGATTATTTATTATATATTATTTATTATTATTTTTACTTTATTTTTATTTTTATTTTTATTTTTATTTTTTAATTTTTAATTTTAATTTTATTATTATTATTTATCTTATTATTATAATACACTTAATATTTTATAATTTCTTTTATTACTATAGTACTTTTATTATTATTATTATTATTATTATTATTATTATTTGGTTCGCATTTGCAATTTGTTTCTCGCTCATTATTCGTTCAAACGTATTACTAAATAATTATTAATTGCCGTTTATTGATTTTATAAAATCAAAACGCGGGTTACTATAGTGATAAAATGAAATTATATACCCGCCATCCCCGATTACCATGTAGTTACCCGTTTTTTTATTTAAAAAAAAAAGAATTATTATTACCATATTAACTAAAAATGGAAAGCTCTTAAATTTGATCAAAAATATATTGTTATGGTGATTAGTTTTAATTTTTTTTTTTTTTGTCGGATTATTCTTTAAACGGAAAACAGCTCAGCTCAAGACGTGAAACCCTAAGGTTTTTCAGTTCACTAAACTTGATTTACTGTACGATGAATTAATTATATTATAATATTTTCTTAATGCTATATTTACACAATCGTTTATTCGCATTATAATAAAATATATAACAATATGATTATGTTTTATATTAATAAAATTTTTAAAAAAGTTTATTTATTTTCAAGAAATAGTATGTGTTGTTAAGGGAAAACTTAAATCTTGGAGGTTGAATTTATATAAATTAGGGTATGAAATCTACTATATGATATTGAGAAACAGGATATTAATTTGGAAGAGTATATTTTCGCATATCATTTGAATCAATTTGTCAAAATAAAGTTGCATTTATATTTTTTAAATCAGATTATGTTATTATATGGTTTATTTAAGAATTAAAGTTTTAATAGTCTTTCAATGGTTTTTTAGTAGGATTTTTTTAGTAGAATTTTTTTTTTTTTTTTTTAAACAACGTCATATCAAACCGATGACATAATATAATTAAAAGTAGATTTTGTAATTTGAAAACATAAACATTATTATCATTATTATTATTTTGAATGAGTAATTTAATAAAATATTAACTAAATATAAAAATTATACTTAGAAAACATGAGTATAGTTCAAATAAACCATAAAAAACTCAAATAGTAAATTTTTATATTTTATAGAGAATTTAAATAAGTAGATTATTGTAATAAGAATATATAAAATAGATCATTTTAAATATTTAATTCTGCTGAATTTATTCTTTCCTCTTATTGTATTTCTATACCGTTTTTTTATTTTTTAACAATATTAAAATTATAACATTAACCCTCAACGTTAGGTTGATCTGGAATATTTATAAAGTACACAGTATCAATGAAAAATAAATAAACACAATTATATATAACATTACATATACAACTACATATCTACTACATTATTAAATATAAATTACTTGTAGAAGAATTACTTTGAAAAAATGTAAAGTAACAATTTATTTAATATATTAGGAAAATATAAAAGAACAATTTATTTAATATATTAGGAAAATATAAAGTAACAATTTATTTAATCTATTAGAAAAATATATTTAAGTTTAAAACGGTCCAAATTTTTAAAAGAACAATCAAGTCCATTAAAAAACAAAATTATTAACCTATAAAAGAATTTTAAGTTAATTATTTCATTGAATAGAAACACTAAAGCAAATAAAAAATAAAATAAAATATAAAATTAGTTTATAAAAATAATTAGAAAATGAAATTTATTATATTTAGTATGTAAAATTAGTTGTTAGGGTTGATTTTTTTTCTTATAAAATGAAATTATTTATTTTCTTTAATAATTTATTTACTAAATTAAAGCATTTTTAGATTGAACTTTTAAGGAAAAATAATTAATTGATAATACAAATAAATAAAATAAATAAGAAATAAGTCAATAGAATAAATACATAAAAAAATAAATAAAAAATAAGTCTATAGAATAAATACATAAAAAAATAAATAAAGTAAACATTCTATACAATCAATCTGTAGTATGGTGTAGAACAAATAGGAATAATTTTAAAATTCAAAATTTTAATTCTTAACTTTTATCAATTTTCGAAAAAGTTTTATCGTTTTACTATCTTTTTTTTTTTAAAAAAAAAAAAAAAAAATTAATTTTTTTTAATAATTTTACTAATTTCAGAAAAAATTCCATTATCCTTACATAGAGTTATTTTTCCAAAACTTTACCATTTCAAAAGTTTTACTAATTAAATTCAATTTTATAATAATACTAATATTTCATATTAATAAATCAATATGTACACAGAAAACCTTTCTTTGGTCACTGTTGGACAGTATTTCAGAGCATCATTTTTGTTTGATATTATAGAAGATGAAGGAATGTTATTTCCAAGTTCAATCGCTCACATTTTACACAAAACACATACCAATTATCTTCGATTACGGTTTTCACAAGGTCATTATGATGAATCTTTATATGGAATTTTACCAGAAAATGGAACTTTATCAGGTGGAACTGGTGTGGAATTATTTGCTACAATTGATTTAACCCCTGAAGAACAAGATTTTTATAATTCAAATCTCAATAACAATAATATTAAAAATAATAATAATTCACTGCTAAAAGCTAGATGGAGAAAACTAGTAAATGCTCTTTCAGGTCTATTTTGTGCTTCTTTAAATTATATGGATGATAGTTTAACAACTTCGCCAAAATATATGTTTAATTTACCAAATGATTATTATAATGAAAAAAATATTTCCTTTCATTCTCTATATTCTGCTTTACCTCGTGAGCCAATATGTACTGAAAATTTAACCCCGTTTTTAAAATTACTACCTTGTAAAGGTCATGCTGGAATAGCTTCTTTGTTAGATGGTCATACTTTATTTGATTCCCAGTGGCAATCTATGGCAATAGATGTTTATCCAACAAAGGATCCATTAACAAATAAAACTTCACTTCGTTTAAGAGAATCAATAGATATTATTTTTAGTATCCCTCGTTCAGAGCAGAGAACATTCTCTGGTATACCAGAACCTATTCCTTATCACTTATTAGATTGTAATACTTCAAAACCATACTTTATGCAAGATCTTACCAATTGTTTTCCAAATTTTTCTCCTAATTCTTATGATGTTGATCTATCATTACCTTTGTTATTTAAAAACTCTATATCTGGAAAATGTCCTCTTGCTGATCATTCTTCAATAGATCTATCTGCTTCAGGAGAAGCTAATAATTGGAATATCTCTGCTGTCTCTTCTTCGGGTGGTGATGATCATAATGTTGAATCCTTAATTGAACCTCAATCAATTGTTTACTCTCATGAGCTCAATTCTACAACTTATCATTTTCCAATAAATATACCGGAATCAACGTTTAATTTACATATTAAAGGGAAAAGTACACCCACATCCTCCCAACCTATAATTATCGCTAAACGTTCTCTCACTGGACATGGGCAAGCTAGAGGAGGTATACGTACTGTCTTTATAAATCCTTCATCTACTGATGGTTTAAAAGTTGTTCTCTTTGAATTGCTTCCTTGGTATATGCGAGTATTTTTGCATACTCTTAAAGCATGTTTACAAACAGATCTAGATCTAGATTCAACTTCATTACTTTCTTCTAGTTTTTTAAATTTGTCTTCTTCTTTTAATACAACTTGTATAGATTTATTTTCCTCCCCCATATTAGGACTTAATTCACCAAACAATCAGTCTATAATACAAGACATTTACTACTTACCTGCAATTGATAGAAAAAGGCCGACTCATGTGGAGATTACTTATTATATCCCACCTAAATCAACTCTAATTACCTCGTACAGCTTTGATCGTGCTTTATTATATTACTCAGAATATCCCCCAGATGCTAATCGTGGATTTGATGTTGCACCTGCTGTTGTTTATGCTCAAACTGTTCCTTTCGCTAAAAATTCATCCTCTTTTATTGAAAAATCTTCTATCATACATCTATCATCCATATTGTTATCGCTTCCCACGCCGGATTTTTCTATGCCTTATAATGTTATAATTCTTACATCAACTGTTTTAGCTCTTATATTTGGCTGGATTTTTAATACTATTACCGGAAAATTCCAGATCCTTTCAAATGACACTAATACTAAATCTGATAATTCTTTAATACAAAAATTACTAATGAAACTACGCATAAAAAAATAATCTTTTTAATTAATTTTAATTACTCTCATAGATCATTAATAATCATATAATTATATCTTAATTCGTTTTACTCTTTTAAATTTTGTTATTTTAAAATAACTCTGATGTATTTGTAACTAAAATATATATATATAAAAAAAAAAAAAAAAAAAAAAAAAATTTATTATAATTTCTTTTTTAAAGAAATATGTAATAATACATGTAGAATAGAATATTTGGTAATAAGAAGAAAATAGCATAAAATAAAATAAATTAGAATAGAATAGAATAAAACAGAATAAAATTAAATTAAAAAAAAAAAATAGAAAACAATATAATACGTAACCTGGAAAATAAACTTAAAAAAAAAAAAAAACTCTTATTCTCCTTTTACTTGTCATTTCAATACTCCCTTCATACGGTATAAAGACCGCTAAA
>JAJLXO010000226.1:22150-47040 GCA_030571375.1 Botryozyma mucatilis | reverse complement strand
AAAAAAAATTCCTTGTATGTTTAATGGATTAAATGTATAAATTTTTTTTTTTTTTTTAATTTATATATAAATATATATATATTATCTTTAAAATAAATATATTCATATATATATATATATATATATATATATATATTATCTTTAAAATGAAAATAATTTTATAATTTTATAGAATAAATTAAATTTTTTTACCCTTCTTTTTTTGTTCAACAACTTCGACAGGGTCAACACCATTATCTGGTTCAACAGCAGCTGGATCAACTTCTTGCATAGCTGCAGGTCTTCCACCAGAACTTTGTCTATCAGATACCTTTACCTTTGGACCAGCCCATTCTTCAAATTTAGAAGCAAGTTCATCAGATGTATGTAATTGTTGCATTTCTGTATTACCACCTCTTGATATACCTTGTACAACAATATTTGGAACAGTTTTACGACCAGTTCTTTCAGTTATATAATTTTGTAATTCATTACCATGAGGATGTTTATCTAATTCGACAACAACAGGTTGTGGATAAATTTGATATGTAGTTAATAAAAGTGATTTAGCAGCTTTTGAGTGTGGACAATATGATTTTGAAAATATAACAATAGGAGATAATGCTAATATAGAGGCATATTCTTTTTGAGCATCGAATGGTTTACCAGGATCAGTCGCTAAATCTTTTGATCCACCATTGTTATTATTATTATTATTATTATTATTATTATTATTATTATTATTATTATTATTATTTATATTATTTATGTTATTATTATTGTTGTTATTGTTATTATTGTTATTATTGTTATTATTGTTATTTAAATTATTATTATTATTATTATTTAAATTATTATTATTAATTAAATTGGCATTATTTATATTTTCATTAACATTCTCATTACTTCTATCAAATTCTGTCCTTAATGGAAAATTAACACTTAATTGTGAAAGCAACGACCTCGGAGTATTATCACGGGGGAACATATAATAAAAAAGAAATAAACTTGTAGCCGCAAGTGAAAGAAATAAATATTTTGCTCTTCTATTAGCAACCATTTTGGATAAATGCTAATAATAAATAAATCAATAAATCAATAAATCAATAAATCAATAAATAAATGCAAATAAATAAATAAATAAATGCAAATAAAATGCAAATAATATGCAAATAATATGCAAATAATGCAAATAATATGCAAATAAATGTACGCAAATAAACTAATAAATAGCGTACAAATAAATAATAAATGCCAGCTAGTTAAAAAGTAGATGATATTAATTATTCTAAATCTGTTAGTATAAAAGTGAAAAAAAAAAAAAAACTATTTATCGGTAAATAATAAATAATAAAAATAATTATAATTTTAAAAATTATAGAACTAAAAATTAAAAAAAAAACTAAAAAAAACTTAAAAAAAAACTTAAAAAAAAAAATTAAAAAAAAAAATTAAAAATAATTAAAAAACAAAAAATAAATAAAAAAATAATAAAAACTTTAAATCTCTAAAACATAAAAATTAAAGCCCTGAAATGCAAATATAAATTTACTATGAAGACTAAACTTTTTTTTATTCCTTATTATTTAATAATCTGTTACTAACCAGTTGCTAATAATAATTTTTTTTTTTTTTTTTTTTTTTTATCTTTTGTTTTAATATTTATTCAGCAACGATCAAATTATAAAATAAATTAAAATTATACCGATCGTAAAAATAATTTCTACAGGCAATAATTGAAATATAGGAAAGACTTGAAAGAATTAGTATAAAATAGATAATATTAATAAATAGTAAATAAATAGTAATAAATAGTAATAAATAGTAATAAATAGTAATAAATAGTAATAAATAGTAATAAATAGTAATAAATAGTAATAAATAGTAAATAGCAAATAAATAGCAAATAAATAGCAAATAAATAGCAAATAAATAGCAAATAAATAGCAAATAAATAGCAAATAAATAGCAATAAATAATAACAATAAACAGCTAGTATTAACACTAACAACTAATACAAACACATATAAATCTTATATTCTCATTAATAAGTCATATCATCACAATAAAAGGACACGATATATTATACAACTTAATAGTTAGGGTTGTGCTGTTTGATATACTATTGTTACTATAGAAATTTTTTATTTAATTGCTCAATAATGTTAAGAGTTTTCAAAGTGGAAACCAAGACCGGTTTACTAGTTTTTTTTTTTTTAAAAAAAAAAAAAAAAATATAGACGACGCCCAATCTGAACTTATCTATAGTATATAGTACATGGTGATAATATTAATATGTTTGAATATAAAATAAATAATTTAATTAATGTGATTTATATACAAAATAATTTAGTAAAATTTATTATAATTACGTATAATAATTGTATAAAAATTTTTAATTTAATTTATAATGAATGTATTTTTACTATTGTTAATTGCCGAGTTTTTTTTTTTTTTTTATTATGTATAAGTCCAGTTTCAATTTAGGGTCTTGCCTAAAGGCAAGACCCTAAAGAGAAAACTGTGACCCAAAAGATGCGACCCATCATTGTCGCCAGCAACACTATAGACAAAACCAGTTAGTTAGTTACTATTATAATTTACATAGTAACAAAAGTATTACTGGGCATCTAATACTAAACAGAATATTAATAATAATTAGTAATGCACACTAATTAAAAATACTATATATTTATCTATTAGTTGTCTTGTTAAAATTATAATTACAATTCACACTAATGACAAATATTTCATTTTAAATTATTATACATAATACAACTATCTATCTATATATATACATATTTATATACATATTATATATTAAACTTAATACATCTGATCTTCCATTTTCATTTATCATTTATTGTTTAAAAATTATAATATCGTAGATCCTTAAATACTTTTTAAAAAAGTAATCAGTTGATTAATTTTAAATATTTGTAATCATTTATATAGTCTCAATTTGATAATTTAAATGATCATCCTATTATAATAAACATTAAATTCAAGCAGTGTTTTTTCTGTCAATCATTTATTAGTTATTATTTACAATATTTATAATTTAACTGTAGCGTATTGCTTAAATACTCTTGTAGTTCCATAGCTAATTCTATTATAGAGTATCGTTTCCTTTGATTTTTCCTGTGCCAACTTCCATTTTAGCAGATCGAGCTCCAAATTGAATAGCACGTTTAGTTTCACATGCTACAAAA
Organism: Botryozyma mucatilis; assembly: GCA_030571375.1. Classification (NCBI taxonomy): domain Eukaryota; kingdom Fungi; phylum Ascomycota; class Trigonopsidomycetes; order Trigonopsidales; family Trigonopsidaceae; genus Botryozyma; species Botryozyma mucatilis. The sequence continues at coordinate 43,849 of JAJLXO010000226.1, read as the reverse complement.
TCTAAACCCATTTTAGAATCCTGTGCTAATTGTCGTAAAATCCATTTAGTTTTCTCACCATCTATTTCTGCCTCTGTATATAATTTACCATTAATAGAAATGTCTTCTGTTACAAATTTAATCACTTCTTCATCAAGATATGGATATCTTACTTCTTTTCCCCAATGACTACAAACTCTATCATCTCGTCCTAAATTTCTTTCATAAATTCTATTTATTTCTTTTGTTAATTCATCAGCTAAAGCATTTGGTCCATTACGTTCAAAAAGTATTCTATGTCGACTATATCCTGCAAATAATTCATCTGCTCCAAGTCCACTAATTAATACATGACTATCATATGTTGCACCAAAATATTCTGATGTTTTAACAATTATACCATTATCAATTTTTTCTTGAAATGATAAATTATTATCATCTTTAATATTTAAATGTTCATATAAAATTGCATCAGGAGCTCCACCTCTAGCTGCAAAATAAAATGCTAACGCAATAGATAAATCCATAACTGAATTTTTTGGATACATCAATTGTATTACTTTTTCTCTATGTTTTAAAGTTTCAGTATAGGGAACATCTACTGCCACAAAACGGATTCTATTTTTGTTGTTATTATTGTTATTATTGTTATTATTGTTATTATTGTTATTATTGTTATTATTGTTATTATTGTTATTATTGTTATTATTGTTATTATTGTTATTGTTGTTATTATTGTTATTGTTGTTATTATTATTATCATTATTATTATTATTATTATTACTATCATTATTATTATCATCATTATCATCATTATCATCATTATCATCATTATCATCATTATCAAGTTTAACAAGATTTTGCCAAGATTTATATCCTAATAATCTATCTGGAGTATTATATCCATTACCAATTCTAGGATTTTCAAATGATACATTTACTAAATTAATAAAAATATTTTTTGGCAAAATTAAATCAGCAAATCTTGCTATTATAGTACAATCTAAACCTCCAGAAAATAAAATATTTATAGTATTTTGTTTTTCAATACTAAAATTTCCTAATTTATTTTTAGCACTATAATTAATATCTTTTAGTCTTGTAGAAACAGAATTATATAATAATTTATATAGTTGATTAATAATATTATTTTTAAATTTATAATCATTCAAATCATTATAATCATATAATGAATTTGTAACTTTTATTAAATTATTATTATATTTTTTAATATCAATATTATTATTACCATCATTATTTGTATTAGATAAATCAACTGTATATAAACAACCTGGATACGCTTCAATCCAAACTGGGCATTCAATTTTTAACTCTGTAAATGCGTCTTCCATTAATGCTACACTAGATATAGCTATTAGAGATCCATTTTTATTTCTATCTTTATCTTTATTACATGCATACAATAAACTTCTTCTTCCTATTATATCTTTACCAAAATAAATTTTTTTCTCTAGTAAATTATAATACACAAACGAAAACTCTCCTTTAATAATTGATAATGTTTTAAATATCCCATTTTGTGAAATCAAGTTGGCAAAAATTACTGTATCTGATTTTTGTGCATTTATAGTAGCAGCAGCAGCAGCATTAACCCCAGCATTTATTATTCCATTCTTATTACTATTAAAATATGGGAAAAATAAATCATTAGGATAATAGAGTTCACCATTAAATTGTAAGAATTCATTTTCATTTATTTTAAATGGTTGCTGTGTGAAAGGGGCTCTAAGAGAGAGTACTGAAGAGAATAATGTGAGATTAAAATTAGATGAATTCTGTAAATTATTATGTAAATTAATTTCTTTTGGAATTACAAAATTAATTACTTTACTATCAGAAGGACCTCGTCTACAAATACTTTCTACAAAAGTATTTGAATGATAATTTTCTAATCCGATTATTTCAATATTGTTATTATTATCTTTACATATAGCATTAGAAATATCATCTCCTAAAAATGCTTTTGTTACAATTTTACGATTTTTTAAATTTGAAATCAAGCAGCAGATTCCACACATGGTTGTTATTCTAATATTTCATTATTATATATTTACACTTAATTATTACATATTATTAATTATTAATTAAACAAAAATCGATTTTTTGCACATACTAATATCAATTATCAACCGTTGACTTGTATACAATACGTACGGTACGATATACAGTACCGTAGTAGTATAAAATCGATTATTAATCGCTATATCAACCAAATTGACCGGTTATAATAATACAAAGTAAAACTAAAACCGTACTGAAAGTACGGTTTTAGTTTTAATGTACAGCACTAAGAAACCATAAAAACTCGGATGCGAATCAGAAATTGTTACGTAACCTCTAAACCGTTTCAAACCTTTTGATTATTGAGTTATAATATAAATTTATTCAAAACATTTAAATCGTAATATATTGTATATGGTTATAAATATAATATAATATAATAATATAATATAATAATATAATATAATATAATAATATAATATAATTTTAGTATATATTTACACATTTAAGCATTTAAAGGCATTTATTTATTTATTTACTTACACATTACATTATCTACACTAAGGAATTGAATAATTTATATTCAATCAATAATTTAATATTTACAATATAATTTATTATAGTATTAATTATATTTTGTTGTTATATACTATCATTGCATAATCCTGAATATGGAACAAAAAATTGAGTTAACTAATAGCAAACAAACTGAAAATGAGCATTTGGAAAATAATAAAAATAATAAAAATAATAAAAATAAATTAGATAATAAAAACAATTTAGATAATAAAAATAAATTAGATAATAAAAACAATTTAGATAATAAAAACAATTTAGAATCAAATCTAAAAAAAGAAAAAGAAATAGAATTATTAAAAAAAAATGATAATTTAAATAATCCACAAGGTGAAAATACAATCACAGATATTAAAAATAATGACAGTAACAAATTAATTAATGACAAAAATTTAATAGAGAATGAAAAGAAAAATAATAACAAAAATATTAATAAAAATATTAATAAAAATATTAATATAACCACAAACACAAAAAATGACCCTTCAGCATTACCTTCACCAGAATTAGAATTGCCATTCGACTTTCAAAGATTTTTAGAACAACTGAGACAAAGAAGTGCAAATCCAGTGGCAAAATATTTAAAATCTTTCTTAACTGAATTTGGTAAAAGAAGATGGAGTGTAACAGAACAAGTTAAAATTATAAATGATTTTGAAGATTTTATATTCCCTATAATGGAAAGATGTGAACCTTTTGCTTCACTACCAGAACATGAAATGGGTAATGCTAGAGAAGGTATGGAAAAATTAATAATGAATAGATTATATAATCAAACTTTCTCTCCAGAAATTAAATGTATAGGAACAAGTCCATCACATGAAGAAGATTTATTACGAGATAAAGTATTAGATGAAAAAATGAAAATATGGTCATGGATAGAAGGTAGACATTTAGATTTAGAATCAAATATTTTAGATTTAGGTGGTAAACCAGGTGCTGGTAAAAGATTTATAGATTTAGCAAAAGATGAATTATTAAAAATTAATAATTATCGTGCTCCAAGAGATAAAATGATTTGTATTTTAAATTGTTGTAAAGTAATATTTGGTTTATTAAGACAATCAAATACTGAAGAATCTGCTGATAAATTTTTACCAATTTTAATATATGTAGTTTTACAAGCTTCACCTCCACATTTCGTTTCTAATGTTCAATATATTCAAAGATTTAGAAGTCCAGTTAGACTAAGTGGTGAATCAGGATATTATCTATCATCAATTCAAGGGGCTATTGGATTTATTGAAAGTTTAGATAAATCTGTATTGAGTATTTCCGATGAAGAATTTGATTTAAAAGTTGAAGAATCAGTTGCAAAAATAGCTGAACGTTCAAGATGTATAGATGAAGCATCTTTAAATCAAAATAACACTGGTACTCCTTCATTAATTACAATTACTGGTACTGATGGAAAATTAGATGGACAAATGACAATAAATGCTAATTTAAATTCAAATTCAAGTACAACCGAAAAGCAGAAAGAGAAAGAAAAAGAAAAAGAAAAAGAAAAAGAAAAAGCAAATACAAATACAAATGCAAATGTAAATAAAAATGAAAAAGATAATATAAATTCTACTAGTAATAGTACACAACAACAATCTTCAACAATTCCAAAGGCTAATTCTGTAACAACAGTGCAAACTTCTACTGGAAATACACCTGGAACTTCTGGATTTTTAAACCCATTTAAAAGTTTATCAAAATTATGGACAGAAGGTAGTGATACTGATGCATCCGATGTAAGTAGAAGCTTTTTAGAATCTGATGATGCATACACACCATTAGATAATAACGATAATGATTTATCTGGAAACACAATTGGATCAAGAAGACGACATTCAAGTGTATTATATACAACGAATCGTCCTAATCTAGATGATAATGATTTGGATAACTCGATAAATAATAATCACAATCATAGTTTACATACTAGAAGACACAGACACAGTCATGGAGCGACTGAGACAGATACGGTTATAGCGAATGATATACACCGGAGAGATCATTCAAAAATTGTTGATACATTGAGTGAGATGTTTCCTACGTTAGATAAAGAGATAATAACGGATGTTGTTGGGGAAAAGCAAGGCAGAGTTGGTGCTTCAGTTGATGCATGTTTAATGTTAGTGGGAACAAAATGATTAATTATTCTACATATAAGTTAATGGTTATTGTTTATTTGTTACTTATTATTTACGTATTTTGTTTTGTTTGTTTATTGCCTCTAGGCTTATGATGATATTTTACGTATTAAATTGTGCATAATAATAAGAATAATAATAATTGTGTCTATTGCATTATGTGATTATATAAAAAATGTATACATTGAATAAATATTTGATTATTTTTATAATTGTATTAAGAATTTATCTATGCAAATCTTTCTCGCTATGAACCGGTCTTAAAATATTAAAGACCGTTCTTATAAATAGTTACTTTCAATCATTTAAAAAATAAAACCCTAAGTCTTTTTTTATATTTTATATACTTCATAGCAACATAAAACAGTCACAAATTATAGTAGTAAAACTAATAATAAAATATAAAAAAAATATGTTACTATAGTTACTAATTATAATAGACGCATAGAAAAAAGACGACGCAGTTAGAGACAATAGTAGAATAGTGATTTTAGAAGAAATCTAAATATACAATAAAGACATCAAAGTATAGGCTAATTGTGAAGTATCGAATTCTTCAAAATTTATAACACATCAAGATGAGCAGCTCGACAGTCAAGAAGGGTGTATGTATTAAGTATTTTATTATTATTATTATAATTGTTTTTATTTATATAATTGGTTTGTTTTAAAAAATATCTAATTATTGTAACTAACATTGGATTATTATTATTTTATAGGCTGACCCAAAAGTTAGCAAAGTTTCCAAATGGTATCCTGCTGAAGATGAAGCAGTTCCAAAGAAAACTAGAAAAACAGCAGTTCCTCAACGCGTTCGTTCATCACTTAAACCTGGTGCAGTTTTAATCATTTTAGCTGGCAGATTCCGTGGAAAGAGAGTTGTTCTTTTAAAAGCACTCAAAGATGGTACTCTTGTTGTTACTGGTCCATTTAAAGTAAATGGAGTTCCTATTAGACGAGTGAATACAGCTTATGTTATTGCAACTTCAACTGTTATTCCACTTAAAGGAATTAAAGTTGATAAATTCACAAAAGAATATTTTGTTCGTGAAAAGACTTCTAAGAAGAGCAAGGGTGAAGCAGAGTTCTTTGCAGATGGAAAACAAAAGAAGGAAATTAAAGCTGAACGTATAGCTGACCAAAAGGAAGTTGACAAGGCTTTAATTTCTGAAATTAAGAAGGTTCCATTCCTTAAGGGTTATTTGGCTAGTAGCTTTTCATTGAAATCTGGCGACAAGGTGAGTTTGAATGTGTATATTGTATTTTGTATATTATATTATATTTTCTTTTTATGTTTATCACGTTACTAACTTTTAGCCTCATCTTATGAAATTTTAATAGTATAGTATATAAATGATAATACAAAATGAGTACAATATGAAGACAATGTAAATGTAATTGAAATATACAATACGCATAGAGTAATAAAAAAGGAATACAATAGATAATAAATGAGTATATATCAGATGTAATGTATTATGTTATAGTATTATATTATATTATTATATTATATTATATTATTATATTATATTATTATATTATATTATTATATTATATTATATTATATTATATTATAGTATACTATATTATATTCTATTATTATATTATATTATTTTATAGTATTATATTATATATATTATGTTATACTATTCTATACTATACTATATTATTATATTGTATTATTATATTATATTATACTATTCTATATTATATTATATTATATTATTATATTATATTATATTATTATATTATATTATTTTATAGTATTATATTATATAGATTATGTTATACTATACTATACTATACTATATTATATTATATTATTATATTATATTATTATATTATATTATTATATTATATTATTATATTATATTATTATATTATATTATTATATTATATTATATTATATTATATTATATTATATTATATTATATTATATTATATTATATTATATTATATTATATTATTTTATTTTATAGTATTATACTATATATATTATGTTATACTATTCTATACTATACTATATTATTATATTATATATTATTATATTATACTATACTATATTATTATATTGTATTGTTATATTATATTATACTATTCTATATTATATTATATTATATTATATATTATTATATTATATTATACTTATAGCATACTATATAGCATACTATATTATTATAGTAAAGCATATTAATTTACATTTATTTTATTTCATACATTTACCTGAATATATTTACATTTGTTATATAATATTCACTTATCTAAGCATTGTATATATTTCATTAGGGTTATATATTATTATATTGTGTTATATACTATGATTATATCATTGTTTATTATTATAACATATTAACACATAATAACATAACTACATATTATACATAACTACATTATATACATACTAAACAATTTTCTGTACAATTCAATAAATAATTCTATAATTATTATACAAAACACTTAATCACTATGACAAACTATCACGTATTAAAATAACGTTAGATAATATAATTACTGTTAATATTTGCTAATATTTCTATGTCATAATTTCTACTACATATTATTGTATTTATATATTATTATTATTATCATTATTATTATTATTATTACTATTATTATTATTATTATTATTATTATTATTATTACTATTACTATTATTATTATTATTATATACATTATCATAATTACTATTTTATCAAATTCGCTTTTTTCACTCTTCAAAGTTAACCATATTAGTAATAAAAAAATCAAAATTAGTCATAATCTATTTTTCTTTATCTTCTTGTTTTTCCATTGAATGTTGTAGTTTAGGAAAATAATTCTTGTTAGATGTTTTTAAAAAAAAGGCATATATATACACATATACATACACATACACATACACATATACACATATACACATATACACATATATAAATAAAATAACAAACAAATACTATCAGGCACAAAAAATAAACCCCTCCCGCATATAAAGAGTGTATATTTACTTAATTAATTATTAATTATTATTATTGTTATTATTGTTATTATTGTTATTATTATTATTATTATTATTATTTATTAATTGTTTACTTATTGTTATTGTTATTGTTATTTATTTATTATTTATTATTTATTGTTTATTTTATTATTAATTATTTATTATTATTATTTATTATTTATTATTTATTTTATTATTTATTTATATTATTTATTATTTATTATTTATTTTATTATTTATTTATTATTATTATTTATTATTTATTATTTATTTATTATTTATTATTTATTTATTATTTATTTATTATTTATTATTTATTATTTATTATTTATTTATTATTATTATTTATTATTTATTTATTATTTATTATTTATTATTTATTTATATTATTTATTATTAATTATTTATTATTATTATTATAGCATATTATTATTATATATCACATTATGTCGAAAAACAAATCCAAATCTAATAAATCTAATAGCAAAAATGACAATGGCAATGACAACAATAATAATGATAGTGATAATACAGGAAAATTTAATTTGCATACAAACAATATTTTAGATTTTAGTAGAGAATTAAATAGAAGTTTTACTTCTCATGCACTTTATAGTCATACTAGAACTGAACTTTCGAATAAATCTGATACAAAGCGAAAAACTAATAAATTAGAAAATTCTGAAAATGTATTAAAATCAACATCAACATCAACATCGAAACCAACTGAAAGAGTAATGAGAGAAGTACCTGATTATTCTTCATATTTATTTAATACTCAATTGAAAAATAACAATAATAATAATAATAATAATCAGGAAAAATCAGTATTTGATGATGATTCTTTTGGAAAAAAATTAAAAATTAATGTAAACAAAGTTCAAGTTGGAAATTTAGATAAACTTTTAAAAGGAATTTCAACTACTGATAAGGAATTAGTTTCTACTAATAATGATAATAATGATATTATAAAAAATAATAAAATTGATCAATCTAATGTATCTCCAGGAACTTCTCCAAAAATTAATTTAACCGATGAAGAAAATAAAAATTTATTTTCTAAAAAAAATCAACAAACAAATATTAATTCTATAAATAATGAATCTAAAACTGATAAAATAATTAAACATGAAAAAGATGAAGATGAAAAGGATGAAGATAATAAAGATGAAGATAAATCAATTAATGAAAAAAATAATAATTCAAAAAATGATTCAAATAAAAAAAATAATTTAAAAAATAATTCAAAAAATAATTCAAAAAATAATTCAAAAAATAATTCAAATTCAAAAAATAATTCAAAAAATAATTCAAAAAATAATTCAAATTCAAATTCAAATTCAAATTCAAACCCAAAAAATAATTCAATTGAAAATGAAAATAATAATAAAAAAAGTGAAGGAAATAGTCTTCAAGAAAAATTAAAAAAAAATCAATATGACGACAATGAAGAAGAAGAAGAAGAGGAAGAAGAAGAAGTAAGAGAAGAAGAAGAAGATTCATTCGAAGCAATGGGAGTAATGAATGAAAATGGTGAAATAGACTTAGATGCACTAGCTGCTTATGATGCCGCCCATGAAGAAGATGCTTCATATTATGATACATGGATTGCTAATTTTTGTGCTGCTGATGGTCATGAATATTTTGCTGAAGTTGCTGAAGAATTTATTGAAGATGATTTTAATTTAACTGGTTTAAGTTCCATTGTACCATATTATAAAGAAGCAATGGAAATGATTTTAGATATTGAATCTGAACCTGATGATGTATCAAAAGTTGCTGATATGCTTGTAATTGAAGCATCTGCTGAACTTTTATATGGTTTAATACATGCAAGATATATACTTTCTCGTCAAGGTTTACAAAATATGGCTGAAAAATATGATTTACGTAGTTTTGGAAATTGTCCAAGATATCATTGTAATGGTACTCCTACTTTACCAATTGGAGAATCTGATGTACCAGGTGTTTCAACAGTTAAACTTTTCTGTCCAACATGTGGTGATATTTATCACCCACCAAGTTCAAAAATGTCACGTGTAGATGGCTGTTTCTTTGGAACCTCCTTTCCAAGTCTTTTCTTAAGCATTTATTACGAATTGGCTGAATCTGATGATTATCCTACATCAACTGCTTATAAAATGAGAATTTATGGTTATCAAGTTTCAGAAAGAAGTAGAGCTGGTCCAAGAATGAAATGGCTTCGTATGGTACCTATTACTGACGGTGAAATAGCAGAGGTTGATAATTGTAGTTTTATTTCCTCGGATGAAGATGAAGAAGAAGATGAAGCTAATAATGGCATGGAATTTGTATCTATGAAAAAATCAAGGGAAAGATATGGAAGAAGAGGAGATGATGATGAAAGTGAAAGTGAGAGTGAAAGCGAAAGTGAAAGCGAAAGCGAAAATGAGAATGAAACCGCAAATAAAAATCAAAATCAAAATGAAGCTAAAGATAAAGATAAAGATAAAAATAAAAATGCTTCCCAATACCAGAATTATGATAATAAATATCTTTTCGAAACTGACCGAGATCATTCAGCCAAATCTACTAAAGAAGTGGATAGAAGAACTATTACATTAAATAATATAGCTGAATTGAAGAAAAAAATTGAAGAAAGTAATAGAATGGTCAGTAGCAAATTATTGGAAGAAAAAAAGCCCTGCAAAAAAGAGCCTAGGAAAGGTATTAAAAAAGAAAAAAGAAAGAAAAACGAAATTGAAGGTATTATGATTCACAGAGTTGCAGATACTGGTAATCATCCAATAAGACCCCAACAACCAATTATTAAAGAAATAGTTAATGGGGAAGTAATTTATGAAAGCTTTTTGGACTTATCATAGTATCTTTCACGGTTGTTAATAGTTAGATTTAGATATTAATATGAAGAAATGATTATTTATAGTATAAATGTATGATTAAATAATATGTATAAATACATACAGATACTAAATAGGGTAGTTATAAATAAGTAAATAAGCAAATAAATAAAAATAAATAAAAATAAATAAAAATAAATAAAAATAAATAAAAATAAATAAATAAAAATAAATAAAAATAAACTGAGATATAGTACAAGTAAAAAATAAATATTAAATCACAAACACAAATTAGCTAGTAATTTGTATATAGTAAGATAAAAATACAAGAAGCAAAAAAATAAAGTAAATAAACGCAACAAAATGGAAAATAAAAGGGATTTAAAAGACAAAGAATCCAATAACAATAACAATAACACCAATAAGAATAAAAATAATGCTGCGAAAAGTATTTCTGCAATTCTGGTGAATCCCAGACAAAGAGGAAACCCTTTATTACAGTTTATGAAAAACGTTCCATGGGAATACGAAGAAGGTATTGAAGCAGATTATATTTTAGGAATCACAACATGCGCACTATTTTTAAGTTTAAAATATCATCAATTACATCCAGAATATGTTTACAATAGAATTGGAAAATTAAAAAATAAGTTTAAATTAAAATTATTAGTCATTGTAGTTGATATTGATAATCATTCCGAACCAATAAAAAATTTAACAAAGACAAGTTTTATTAATGATTTCACAATAATTTTAGCATGGTCATTTCAAGAAGCTGGCGAATATTTAAGTTTATATAAACAACTTGAATTTGCTCAGCCAAATGCAATACAAGCGCCAAAAGAAACGGACTATATAAAACAAGCTACAAAGGTGTTAACTACGGTACGTGGTGTAAATAAAACAAATGTTATTACTTTATTATCACGATATGGAAGCATAAAAAATGCTGTTAATGACAATGCAAATCAATTATCTTCTGTTAATGGATGGGGTGATGTAAAGATATCTCGAATACAACGGGCTTTTAATTCTCCTTTCCGTCCTACTTAGCATGATGGTTTGATTTATATATGAATATATGAATATATTTATACTATAATATAATATTTATACTGTAATCATATTATTTATATTTGTGTTTACATTTAATTTTAAAGTTCAAAGGTGATAAAACACACAAACTTATAATGTACACACTAGAGGAAAAATTATATGGCATTAATATTAATTCGAAACAAAATACAATAGCTTTATCAAGTAATCTAATATTAGTTTTTACTAAATGTGTATGTGTATGAATATACAATATTTTCTATATATCATAATTATCTTATATACATACATTTACAATCTAAACTATTTCTATAAAACTAATAAAAACTTAACTTATAACATCTTACATTGATCATCTAATTTAATACAATTACAATCAATCATCATAATTCGATTCTAATACCTATCTCTCAACACAAGTTCGATAACTATAAATCTGGGGTTTAAATATATTATAACCCTATTCTATAGCAATCAGTTTAAATATATTAAATATTTAAATATTTTTATTGGTTTATATTGAAATAATCTTGGTATCTATGACAAAAATACTAGATTAAGAATAATTATATTTTTTTAATCCTTATTACTATTTTAAATTCTTATTTTTTTATATAAAATGCAATTATAACTTAAAATTATTAAAAAATTTAATTGTTTCGATTGAAATTATTAAAAATTTAATTATTTTTCAATTGATTATATTTCATGGTATAATTATTAAATATTATTAGATGAATAATTTCAATTTTCAATAATTTATTTAAAAAAAATCTTGACAAATAATAAATAAACGTAATACATAATAATACAAACTAATATTTGCCCCAGATAATTTTTTAATATATTTGACCCGCTTTAAAGTTTAATATAGCAACAAAAGCAGTCACACAGTTTTTGTTTTTATAATATTTATTTTTTTTTAATATCAAAATATTACGACGCAAAATAATAGAATTACTATAAATCCAGGCAAATAAATAATTTCAATATAATTATAAAATCTGTTGCTATTGACAACGACGCAATTTATATTGATATTAGTGATGTATTATTATTTATTAATATTACATATGGGAACTATGTTATATACAATAGATTTTTTATACAATAGATTTTTTTTTTGTCATTTAGATTTTTATAATAATTATTATATATTGTTTCTTATATAATTATTATATATTATTTCTTATATAATTATTATATATTGTTTCTTATATATTAATTTATATCTAATTGATATAATATATCAATAGCATAATATAAATTAATTATTTTTTACTTATTTATTTAAGTTTTTATTCTCAGTTTCAATATGGTTAAATTAATAAATGAAGATAGTAATAACGACGTAAATACGAAATCCGATGATTTTATCGGTTTACTCGATGAAAATACTGAAAGCGAGCATCAAAATGACCAAAATGACCAAAATGATAAAACAAGTAAAAAAACAATTTTCGTTAGAGGATTACCTGTATCTGCTGATTCAGATGCCGTAAGTGATTTTTTTTCAGAATTTGGACCGGTAAAACATTCTACAGTTGTTATAGATAAGGAAACAAAAGTATCTAAACGATTTGGGTTTGTAACATTTGCCTCTGAAAAGGATGCTTTAAATGCTTTAAACAGTATTAAAAAAAAAAGATTTGGTAAAAATATTATTTTTGCTGATTTTGCTGTTTCTCGTAATAGAGATTCAAATAATATTCAAACTTCTTTTAATTCTCAAAAAAATTTATTATTAAATTCAGATAAAAATCATGAAGTAGTTTTGAAAAGAAAACCAAGATTAATTATTAGAAATCTTCCATGGTCAATTAGGAAACCAGATGATTTAAAACCATTTTTTGAAAAATATGGTACAGTTACAGATATTATTATTCCAAGAGGGAAAAATGGTAGAATGTCAGGTTTTGCTTTTGTAACTATGAAAAAAGAAAAAAATGCTGAAGATGCAATTAAAGGTAATAATGGTATAGAAATTAGTGGTAGGAAAGTAGCTGTAGATTATGCTTTACAAAAGAATGAATGGATGGATGCTTTAGCTAATGATGATCATGACAATAATAATAAAGGAAATACTGAAAAAAATAATAATATACTTATTAATGATAATAATAATTCGGATGCATCAATATCTGAACCAGATTTATCTAGTTCGTCCGATGACGATGATGATACTGTTGAAAATGACTCCGATGAAGATGTAACAAAGAAAGATAAAGAAATAGAACAAAATAATGAAAATTCTTTAATAAATGAAGAAAAAAATAAAGTAAATCGTAATGGTAATGGCAATGGCAATGGTTTAACTGTTTTTGTTAGAAATTTACCATATTCATCAACAAGTGATGCCTTAGCTGAACATTTTGAACAATTTGGACGAATAAGATATGCATTACCAGTAATAGATAAAGATACTAAACTACCGAAAGGAACAGGATTTGTAAGATTTATACGTAAAGCTGATGCTGATAAATGTGTTTCAGAATCACCTGTAATGAAATCAGATGAAAATTCAGATTTAACTAAATCAGTACTTGTTGGTGACAATGCTGATTCTAAATATATATTTGAAGGTCGTATCTTACATATAACTAAAGCAATTGAACGAGAAGAAGCTGAATCTCTTACTCGTAAAAATATAGAAACAAGACAAGGTAAAAATACACCTTATAATTTAAAGGATAAAAGAAATATATTTCTACTTGCAGAAAGTGTTATTACACCATCATCTGCTTTAGGTCAACTAATGAGTTCAGCAGAACTTGAAATGAGGGAAAAATCATTTTATTTAAGAAAGAAACAATTAGATAGTAATCCAACTTTACATTTAAGTTTAGTTCGATTAGCTATTAGAAATATTCCTAAAGAAATGACTTCAAAAGGGTTAAAAGCACTTGCTCGAAAAGCTGTAGTTCAATTTGCTTCTGAAGCAAATGCAGGTCTTCGAAATAAATTAACAAAGGAGGAGGTTCATAGATCTGCTTTAGCGGTTGCAGATGTACCTAAAAGTAAAAGGCATGGGGTTGTTAGACAAGCTAAAATTATTTATGATGATAAGGCAACAAATACAGGGAAAAGTAGGTGTTATGGTTTTGTAGAATTTAGTACACATCGTTGGGCTCTAATGGGTTTACGTTGGTTAAATGGACATGCAGTTACTGTTGAGGAGCTTTCACTAGGAGAGGAGAATGAAGAAAAAACGGATTCAAAAGATAAAGAAAATAAAAGTTTAAAAGTAGCGAGTCAAAAAGTTGTGGGTAATAGAAGATTAATTGCAGAGTTTGCAGTTGAAAATATTCAAGTAGTTAAACGAAGAAGAGAACGAGAGAAAAAGGATAGAGAACGTGCTGCAGAATCAAAAGAAAATGGACAAAACGGACATAATGAAGATGAAAATAATGAAGAAACTGGGGAAGGTAATTCAAATAAAAAAACTAATGGGAAAAGGAAATTTAATAATTTTAAACATGATACCAAGACAATTGGATCTAAACATAATGACAATGATAATGACAATTCACCAAATAAGAAAGTTAGAAAATCAATAGAAGAAGAATCAGAAAATACATCTACAAAAGGTCATTCTGTTGGATTTTATCGAAAGATGAAGAAAAATCGTAAAAACAGATCATAAATAATGTTTATTTATTTAGAATTATTATTTACAATTAATTAATCTATTAATTTTACATCTATATACTTAAATTTATGACTTATACAAATATGTAATGAAAAGTAAAAGTAAAACTGTTATATAAAATTATATTATTTTCTTATTTATTATTTAAATCTTAAAATTATCAATAAATTAATATTTTCCTATTTCACCTATATACGTTTAAGTAGTTTATAAAATAATAAATGTTTCCATAGCTACAAATAGTGAAAAGGTAATACCCTAAAATATTATTTACCGGTTACGGTTATTATCGGCTTTTTATTATTAGCCTACCCGTAATAAAATATGGGGTTAAAACTGAAACATTAGAAATAAAGATAATAAATAATAACAATAATATAATATAATGATAATTATATAATAATATAATAATATAATAATAACAAATATGTATTAACCAATCGGAACAAAAGAATTCACAATATTATTAAAAAAATAAATAATTAAAATTATAATAATAATTGATAATAATAATTGATAATAATAATTGATAATAATTCATAAATATAAAAAAACATTTAGAAATAACATTCTAACGGACTACCGGGAGTATATATATAACAATCCGTTATTTTTCCGATTGTTACCCTACTTAAAATAATAATATTACCCCACGCCAACCCCTCTAACGGAGTATTTGTATTACTCCAATAGGAAATTATCCGTTTAAACACAGCGTAAATTTAATCCCGACGAAGAAATAAACAGTCACGCACCCGTTTTTATTTCGCTCTTTTAAATTTTTACTATTTACTATGTAAAATTAACTATTTTAAATATTGGTTGCTAACAAATAATTTTTTTATTACTTAGTGTTTTTCCAAATTTTTTTTTTTTCCTTACAAATTGAAAATTTTTTGAGATGCTTTATCTTAAGCGTGCAGCCGCTTTTCAATCACGTATTTCACATACTAATAAATTATTAGATTTTACAAATATTTCTAAAAAAAATTATATTTCTTCAATTAGTTTAAATCAAAACAAAATGTCTTCTACTACAGAATCTTCATCTTCTCGTTCTTGTGAGTAATTCTTTTTTTTTTTTTTTTTTTTTTTTTTTTTTTTTTTTTTTTTTTTCGAGGGGAAGTTTCGATCAACTCCTCTTAGTCGTCTATCGTGTGTCGGAAACCGGGTTTCGGTTATTAGTGCGGCTTTCGGTTTATATCGGATTGTTTGCATTATTATTATTATTATTATTATTATTATTATTATTATATTATTATTATATTATTATTATATTATTATTATATTATTATTATATTATTATTATAGCATATAATATAGCATTATTTTATATTATTATATTATTATTATAGCATATAATATAGCATTATTTTATATTATTATATTATTATTATAGCATATAATATAGCATTATTTTATATTATTATATTATTATTATTATATCATATTATATATCATATTCATACTAACAAATAGATGGAACCTCAAGTGTTAAGAAAATCAATGTCAAAAACCCCATTGTTGAAATGGATGGTGATGAGATGACTAGAATTATTTGGAAATTAATTAAAGATGAACTTATTTTACCATATCTTAATGTTGATCTTAAGTATTACGATTTAGGAATTGAATACCGTGATAAGACCGATGATAAAGTCACAGTTGAAGCTGCTGAAGCAACACAAAAATATCAAGTTGCTGTAAAATGCGCAACAATTACACCAGATGAAGCTCGTGTAAAAGAATTTAATCTTAAAAAAATGTGGCTTTCTCCAAATGGTACTATCCGTAATATTTTAGGTGGTACAGTATTCCGTGAACCAATTGTAATTCCAAGAATTCCACGTATTATTCCCGGATGGAAAAAACCAATTATTATTGGTCGTCATGCCTTTGGTGATCAATATAAAGCAACTGATCTTGTTCTTCCAGATGAAGGAAAACTTGAATTAGTCTATACACCTAAAGGTGGTGAAGCTCAAGTTCATAAGGTTTATGAATTCCCTAAAAATGGCGGCGTTGCTATGGCAATGTACAATACTGATGATTCAATTCATGGATTTGCTCTTTCATCATTTAACCTTGCACTTTCTAAAGGACTTAATTTATATATGGCAACCAAGAATACAATTTTAAAGAAATATGATGGTCGCTTTAAAGATATTTTCCAAGAAATCTATGATAAACAATTTAAAGAAAAATTTGAAGCCAAGGGTATTTGGTATGAACATAGATTAATTGATGATATGGTTGCACAAATGATTAAATCAGAAGGTGGTTATATTATTGCAATGAAAAATTATGATGGTGATGTACAATCTGATATTGTTGCTCAAGGATTTGGTTCTTTAGGTTTAATGACTTCAGTTTTAATTACACCTGATGGAAAAACTTTTGAAGCAGAAGCTGCTCATGGAACTGTCACTCGTCATTATAGACAATGGCAACAAGGAAAGGAAACTTCAACTAATTCTATTGCATCAATCTTTGCTTGGACTCGTGGTCTTGCACAAAGAGGTAAACTTGATGAAACTCCTGAAGTAATTGAATTTGCTGATGTTCTTGAAAAGGCAACTATCGATACTGTTCAAGTTGATGGCATTATGACTAAAGATCTTGCTTTAGCTAGTGGTAAAAAGGAACGTAAAGATTATGTTACTACTGAAGAGTTTATTACTGCTGTTGCAAATAGACTTAAGAACACACTTAATCATTCTCAAAATAATTTGTAAATGTTATTTTTTTTTTCATTTCATTTTATTTTATTTATTTCTAGATTTTAAAGTTGTTATATAGGATTGACATTTGACTTTTAGTCGGTGTATATATGGATATATATTTATTACTACGTAATAGTTATGTTATATTGTATTGTGTTGTATATTATATTATTTATAGTATATATACTATATTATATTATATTGTATTGTATTATATGTAGTATATTATTGTATTTATATATTATATGTAGTATATTATATTATATGTAGTATATTATATTATATTGTATTTATATATTATATCATTATATTATATTATACTATACTATATAGTACATTCTATTATAGTTTATAGCATATTATATAGCATATAGCATAGTATATAGCATAATATACTACTATACTACTATACTATATATGCTATTAATTATATTATACTATGCTATATTATACTATACTATATTATACTATACTATATTGTACTATACTATGCTATATTATATATTATATTATATTATATTATACCATACTATACTATACTATAATATACTATGTCAATTTTTTTTTTACACCATACAGCAAACAAATAATCCCGGTTGCTAAGTTTGGCTTACCCCATTATTCTACTACAAAAACATCACCAAGACAACATTTATAAAATAACCACCTTAATGACGTCAATAATTGCGTTCTTAATTAAATATGGACTATAAAAGACAAGATTTGAACAAATAAATAAATTATATCAAGAGTTAAATATAATACAAAATATCATACAAAATATCATACAAAATATCATAAAAAATAATCATTATGTCTAAAAGATTCGTAAAATTCTCTTTAGCTGCTCTTGCTGGTGCAGGAACATTTTACCTCTATAGAGCTTATAATGACCCTTCAAGATTATCTGGAGTTATTGAACATGATAAAAAAAAATTAAATCAAATTGTTAATAATAGTAATAATAATTTAAAAGACCTAGGTAATACCGTAAATTCTAATATTAATAATATTAATGATAATATTAATAATAATTTATCCGAATTAGGTAATAAAATATCAAATTTACAAATTGATAGTATTAATAAATGGAAAGAAAATAAAGAAAAAACATCAAAAGCTTTACAAGAAAAATATTCGGTTGCTAAGGAACAATATAATACTGCTATTCAAAGTGTAGAGAAGATAAAAAAGGAAATTAAAGATATTACTAAGAATTCTAAAAATGTTAGTAAGGAAGAAATTGAGAATCAAAAATCTTTATTAGAGAAAAATTTAGAAATTGGTAATAAAAAAATTGAAGAATCAAAAAAAAATTTAACAATAGTTAAAGATGATTTTTTAAATTCAGTATCTTCTTGGGAAAATGAATTAACTAATTATTTAAAAACAAAATATGAAGAATCAGAAAAAAAATATAATGAAATAAAAGAAGAATATTTAAATTCAAAAGATAAATCACAAAATGATGCACAAGTTTATTTAGATAATGCTAAAAAATCATTAGATGAAGCGAAAAAGAATCTTGATGATCAACTTAAAGATTCAAAAAAAATATTAGACCAAGCTAATAAAGCTGTGACTGATTCGGCACAAGGAATTTGGGCTTATCTTAAGTCCTGGGTTGGAAAATAGAAATGAACATTTAAGTAAATATAATAATATAAGTAAATATATAATATATAAGTAAATATATAAGTAATATATAAGTAAATATAATTATAATCACATTCAATTAGAGTAGAAACAAATAAAAACAAGTAACGTCGAAACAAGTAGAATAAAAAAGTAGAATAAGTAGAACAAAACAGTAGAACACATTCAAATGTAAAAAACTTCACGACCAGCTTTGACTGCATCTTCAATCTCATTCAACGGATAATCCTTTTTCAGCTTGACAACCTTTAAAGCACCTTCTGTGACAATCGTACACCATTCCGGAACCATGTCACTGATTCTGCAAAAAGCATCTTTTACTTCTTGCATAGATAAATAACAAGCAACAGCAGATGGTTTGTATGACAAACTGTCTCTAATCTTCTTTGCAAGAGAATTTATCTCATATGTCCCATTTATTCTTGGATCAGAATTTGAATTCATTACAAAAAGTGATTTAGCGATCTTAATAAGTTTACTAGTATTACTAGCATTTTTTTCATATATATTGTTATACTGAAGACCATTCCTTGCACTTTCTTCTGCACGTGCTTTTTGTTCTATAGAAATGGCTTTATTCTTGGCCTCCTTCTCCTTGATTCTAGATAAAATGTCTTTAAGGTCACTGTTGTCATCTATTCTATTTTGGTAATTGCTGTATCTGTATTTATCATTTGCTAAAGTTTCTTCTAAACTTTTAAATTTGATTCTATATCCACCAGCAGGTGGTCCAATATCTGATTCCATGCTATTGTTAAGTTCTTCCATTCTAACTGCTCGTCTTCTTCTAGGGGAGTCATCTAATTCCTCTTTAATTCGAATAGCCTTTTCCCTTTCAGCATTATATTCTAAATTATTTCCACCATACCATTCATTACCATTGTTTTCCTCGTCTTCGATGGCCATGATTTAGTATAATAATATTAATTGTATTAATTGTAAAACTATAAAAAAAACAAGTCAATGTTACTTTTTAAAAAATTTTTAAAATTTTTAAATTTTATATTTTTTAAATTTTTAAATTTTTCATCTGAGCTACTTTGATCTCTATTTATAATCTTAAAATTATAATTATAATTATTATATTATTATTAATTTTTTTTTTTTTTTTTTTTTTTTTTTTTTTTTTTTTTTTTTTTTTTTTTTTTTTTTTTTTTTTTTTTTTTTTTTTTTTTTTTTTTTTTTTTTTTTTTTTTTTTTTTTTTTTTTTTTTTTTTTTTTTTTTTTTTTTTTTTTTTTTTCATTTCTTAACGAAGCCTAAGTAATCGTTTCGTGTTGCGGTTTCTTTTTGTAATCATGGTTGCGATTGTATGTGACAGTAATAATATTTTACCAAAGTTTCTCTATACGATTAGTAATTTTACTCAGTCGCATTAGTAATAAACCGGTTTTTGATTAGTAATGTGCTTGTTAATTTCTTTGCTCGAACTGTTTTTATAGTTTTACGATGTTCAGAAGGCATTCTAGAATTCTATTTATTCGAAAATGTTTTATTTATGTAGTATTTTTATTTTTATTAAATTAAAATTTAAAATACTCGTACCAGTATTTAATTTTAATATTTTACAGTTTTAAGTTAATTAATTTATTTTATTAAAAAACTTATTTCACTTATACATTACGAACAGAAAATCTTATTTAGACGAGTGTAGTATTTTGAAAAATAAATTTAATTTATTAAAATAGATTCTTTTTATTAAAATTATATTTTAATTTATTAAAATAGATTGCTATTTATAAAACTTATATTGTAATTTATTTTTTGTTTCGTTAACAGTTTACAAAAGAGCGTGATTGGAAATATGAGAAAAATATTATTAAAATATTAACAGTAAAAACTATACATAACTAAAAATAAATTCACTCTATAAACTTGAACAAAAAAAACACAACTAAACTAGAAAAAAATCTTAATCACTAAAATTTAAACTATAAACCTTTTTTTTTTACTCATTTTTTCATTTTTTCATTTTTTTTTTTTTTTTCTTCTTTCTCCATAGTCCATGAAACTAAAAACATAAAGTAAAACAAAAGGTAAAACAAAAAGCAATATCTCCCACTGAATAAAAGAAAATGAAATAAAATAAAAAATAAAGCA